>JAADVY010000540.1:0-15229 GCA_023336035.1 Pythium plurisporium
TCGGCGGCATCATGACGCTGCTCGGTGTGGCCATCAGCGTGTTCTTCTTCAAGATCAAGATGAACACGTTCTAAAGAAAAACGCTCTTTGTCTTGTATTTGAGTCAATATACATATCCGGTGGATCTCCAAACTATGTTGAGTATCATAAATAGTACATACGGTAAATATATGTCTCATTACCGTATGTACGGTCTCCTTTGAACCGTGACGGTCTCACATGCTCCGCCCGCTTTCCCGCGCACGGCTCATGAGCTTCTCGCTCGCGAGCTTCGTGCCGACGGGCCACAGCGGCGGCGCGGCGGTGGCGTCGTCCTCACACGTCGCAGATTCCTCCCTCCATGGACCATTCCCACGCACGGCCGTGCGGGTCGAGCTCTCGAACCGCTTCAATCGAGCGACCACGCCGGCCGTGGAGACGGCGATCGCGCAGCTGTGGGCCGACCACACGCAGCGCGCGCCGCGGCTCTTCAACGGCACCAAGTTCCGGCTCCACGACTGGCGAGTCGAGCCCTCTGGCCTCGTGCTGCAATGCGGCATGACCGACTACAAGTCGTATCTCGGCACGTGCGTCTCGGAGCGTGTCGGGCCGCTGCGCGAGCGAGGCCAGCAGGAACGCGGCCAGCCGACAGCGTTTCTCTCGCGCAAGATCGGCGTCTCGGGCGTCGTGGAGACGAGCGACACGCGCGTCGCACTGATCGAGCGCAGCGGCAGCGTCGGCGTGTACCAGCAGCTCGTCGACACGCCCGGGGGCCACCCGGAACCGTCGGTACGTGGACCCCCTTGACCCGTGTCGACTCGGTATTTAGTGAAACTGTGATTGTTGGGAGGTCAGGACCTACCGTTCACGATCGAGGAGCTGGAGACGCTGGAGGAAGGAAGTGAACACAAGACTGCCGTGGAAGCCAGTGTCGTCGAGCGGCTCTTTGGCTCGATCGTCGACGAGGTCCACGAGGAGATCAACGTGGCGCCGGCGCAGCTCTCGGAGCCCGTGCTACTGGGCGTCGTGTTCCAGTCCGAAGCCGAGACCCCGAGCTTTGGTACGTGGCCCCCCCTCGGGAGGGAATACCTTTCGTTCAGGCCTCTCTGTTGACGCGTGTGGTGTTCTCCTCCAGTGTTCCACATGGCGACGGCGTTGTCGTCGGCTGAAGTGGATGCTCTCTACAAGCTTGGCCCGCAGGACAAGTTTGAGTCGACGCGACTCTGCTGGGTGGACAAGACCAGCCTCGACAAGTACGTATCGCAACAAAATGACTAGGAAGGGGGTAGACTAAACGAGATGTTTGAATATTGCACGCACAGATTCCAGCTCACGCCCGCGGCGCAGGGCAGCCTCTCGCTGTGGCAGCAGTACTGCACGTTCCGTTCCGGCTAATACAAGAGGGGCATAGACATGCACTTGTGCTTACGTGACGACGTCCATGATGAGCGCGACGCCCGCGAGGATCCATCGCGCGGGCGGCGACTTGGTCTTGAGCTGCGCCGAGAACACGTACGTCGGGCCTCGGAACTCGGTCTTGTAGCATGGGCACAAGTACGATCCCTTGGTGTCGAGCTTGTCGGCAGCCACGGCCTTGCAATTGATCACGGGCATCGAGCAGAACATTTCCTTGGGCTGGGACTTGTCCACAGTGTTGTTGGTCGAGTCCCAGCGCGCGCCCATCAGATAGAGTCCGTGGATGTAGGCACCGTCGCGTGACGGGGCGTCGATCTCTGTGTTGCGGCGCTTGAGTACATCGGTCTGGATCACGAGTTTGTCGAGCTCCCACTGGTTCTTTTGGGCCGTGACTTGCATGATGGCGGTGAGGAACGATTGCGGGTTGATCATGCCACTGATCCACGTCACCTTTGGAATGTCCACAGGGTTCTGCGTCCACTCCTCCAGCTGCTGAAGTCGCGCCTCCATGTTCGTGAGCCAGGATCCCAACGGGCGTAGCGACGGGAATGCAAGTTTCTCCCAGGATTTCGGCACGCGATCAAGGAACAGCGACTCCTGCACAGCCTCCATGGCGTCGGACATGGTCAACTCACCGGCAAATCCGAGCTGCAGCTCATTCAGCGAGCGCACGATCTCCACGAGCAGCACATTCATGGCCTCGCATTCTTGAAGGAACACATTCTGGTACGGCCCGACCTCTTCGAGACTGCGCGCGATGTCGTCGCACTCGAATTTCTTCTCACCGACACGAGTCATCACCATCTCGAGTGCCGCTTTCGCAATATCCATGGGGCTCATACCGGCATCGCCTGCACTCGCATCTCGAGGTTGCAATTCCATCAGTGTGCGGAATAAGTTCTCACTCTGCGTTGTGCGGAAGTCGATTTCCGCGTTCGGGTGGAGACCAAATGCAAGTGGGGAGTCGGTCTTGAGTTCCGTATCGATGTGTTCCAGATACTTGTCATACGACGACGGTGGAATCGTCATGAAAGAAGGCCCCTTCTCGTCACCGACGAACGGGAACAACTCCATCTCATCCAACAGCTCGTCCCGCATGTAAAACTCGAGGTACGTGTTCGCGAGCAGACGATCAAAGTCGTTCACGATGTGGCCGCCATACATGATCTCACCGAAGATGTACCGCAGATCGGCCCACGGGATCTTACCGCCCGCTGAGTTCTCCAAGTAGTTTTGCAGACAGATCGCCGAGTCACGCAGATCGCCTAGTGAGAACGGGTACATCATGTTGTAACCCAGCGGACCGTACATCTTTCGCTCCATGAGCACGGCGTGGAAGTGGCACAGGCCGAAGAGGATCGACTTGACCTTGCCCTCGGCTTCCTCGATGTACTCCTTTGGGAAACTCACGAAGGCTCGCTTCAAGTTAGCCTTGAGGCCTGATGGAGGCTCATTCGTGAGCTTGATGCAGCGGTTGAGCACCCCGATCGGAATCGCGTTCGACGGATCCGATGTCAAGAAGAGTCGGAAGTTCTTGTGAGAACCTTCCAACGCGAACTCATCCAGCTTCTTCTCTAGTGCTAGCAACCATCGCGGCATCAAGTGGATGTTGTTGAGAATCACCCAGTGGCCATTGCGGTGCGCGACTTCGAGACGATCCATGGCCAGCACATCCTGACCCTGGCCCATACTCACGTTGTGGTAGCTTACACCTCTCTCGAACCCATACTTGACGCTCAGCTTGTCGACACCACCAACAACATCGGCACCCGGGGACAAGATGAAGTAAAGAGGGGTTGTTGGCGTCGAGTCCAAGTACGATTGTTCCATGACTTGCAGTGAGTTGAGCGTCGAGTCGCAGTCACAGTAGTTGCTGCCATTCGGAAGCACGTGACGTACGAATTCGTTCACAGCGACCGTCATACGATCAGGACGCAAGCAGCGCACGACTAGCAGCTTGAGGAACGGAGTGCGATCTAGTCCAGCCCAATCCAGTGGCAGCTTCTCGGACTCGGGCGTGACGTGGTTGTACCAGTCACGGAAACGGGAGGACGCTTCCTTCAAGTCCTGTGGCATCTTCTGGAACTCTTCGAGCGCTGCAAGTGCGTTGATGGCATTCCATTGGGCAACTGGTAGCCAGTCAATTGGGTTCGCTTCCGTCTCGGCGCCTGCTGCCTTCTTCGGACCACGAAGGAGAAACTGCATATAGTTCTCCTGAACTCGGTACTCGTCACCCAAGATACCACGACGCATGAGGTTGAAGGTGAGCTGCGACAAGAAGATCAACTTGTGCGATTCGAAGAGACCTCGCGAGACCCATGTGAAGATTGTGATACGAAGAGACTCTCGCAGACTGAGCACACGATCACTTTGCTTCTCCGCCTGGGGTGCGCGGTCGATCGATGCGTAGAAGAACGTGACGAACGAGTCGAGCGAGTATCGGTACATGTGGTCGATCGCACTCAGTGTGGTGAGCAAAAAGTAGAGCATGGCACCTTCGGCGGCGACCGGTCGGTACATCTCTCGCGTATTGTTGATGACGATTTCCGTCTCCTGGTTCTTCTTCACGGAGATCTGGATCTCAGTCGCCTTCTTCTTCGTTTCTTCGAGACTCTCGATCAGCGGCACGTCGCTCAAGATATCGTCGGGAGCATTTGCAAGACGCTCAAGCAGCTGATCCTCCAACTCGACCAAATCGATCTTGAACTTCTGGAAGGCCAATACAAGCTCCTGCTTACGTCGCTCGAGCTCCGGCTGCTCTTTCTTCACGACCTTCTCTAGCAACTGATCCTCCAAGCCACTCTCGGTTGCAATGAAGTTGATCAGCGTGCACTGCGCCGCAATCTCCGGTTTGTAGTGTGGGTTGCTGAGCTTGGTTTGCAAGTACATGAAGAAGTTGGGGTCGTACTGGACTTCCTCACCAGCCAATTTTAGGTACAGGTTAGATCCCTTCCTGTAGACTGCACGGCCAAGCACGGGATCGAGAGTGGCATCGATTTCTTCGCCGATGTTCTCGATAATCACGACATGTCCGTTAACAATTGCGCTCTCCATCTTTCGGAGCCACTGGTTCTGACTCAGCTGCATGACAATCAAGCCACGATCTTTCTCCTTCTCACGGAGCCACTTGATGCCCTGCAACTGTGGATCGATCACCAGCGGCCACCGCTTACAACTGGTGATAATCGCACCGTTCTCAATCGAAATTCGATCAGCCGGCAAGCCCTCGCTCATCATCTTGGCGTTCTTACCTTCAGTTGTGAGCATTGACAAAGGATCAATACCTTCCGTGATTGGGATGTTCTTCGACACCAGATCTGGGAACCAAGTCTGCTGCCACAGCTCACGGCGAACCACCTGGTCGAACGCACCAATGTAACTCACGAACGCTGCCGCAAGCAACGAGTTGCCGACGACCATGACACCTGAGTTCTTGAGCTGCTCGATTTCAATACCCCAACGCTCGTTCTCACTCGCGAGACCGTTCACGAGTTTTCCAGCAAGCAGCAGTCGATTCTCACAGCTTTCTTTCATCTGCTCAACCTTGAGCTTCTCTTCGGTCGCTTGACGAAGAGTGTCCTCCAACTGTTCAAGACGCTTTTGCACCTCGGCGACTTGGCCCATGGCACGCGCGAGCTGCTCTTCGGCTTCCTCTTTTTTCTTCTTGGAGGCTTCAAGCGAGTCCATGAGTGGCTTCACACGTACGTAAATGCGGTTAAACGTGTAAATGTTGACGACCCATGAACACAAGTTTGCGGCAGCCGAGGATTTCGACGCCATCTTATCGGCAGTGAACTCGGGGTCCGCGATCAATGGTTCAACACGGGCAATATCCGCCTCCGAGATATCTTCGCCACGGAACACCTTGAGAGAATCCAGGAACGCACCGGCGTTGTTCATCATCTTCTTCGCGCGGTCCCATTTGTGATTCTTGTACTCCTTCTCGACCAAGATCAACAACGCAGTCGTGACCTTATCGACACCAGCCGGTGGCTTTGGCAAACTCTTGAGTTCTGTGATTGCGGGCTTTGACAAACAGTCAACCGCTTCAGCAGCAGCATCCATGGCTGGCTTCGCCGCACTGAGTTCTTTCTCGGCCTCCGCCGCGAGCTCAGCAGCTGCCGCTGATGCAGCCTCAGCCTTGACTTTTTCTTTGTTGGCGTACTCTTGCTGGACCTCCGCACCAGCTTTCTCGCGACCCATCTGCTCGAGTAGCGCATCGGTCGACGCTTGCTTCTCTGCCACCTTGATCATCGTGTGTTTCAGATCGACTTGCAACTCCGCGACATCCGCTGAGGTCTTCCGCAAGGTGGACAAACCATCGTCCAGACGCGTAATCTGCTTTTGGATTTCGTCCTTTTTCTGGCGAAGCAAAATCTCGTAAAAGCTGATCAGCTCCAAGAAACTCTTTGGTGTGACATAGTTGTATCGGCGCTGCGTCTCGAAGTACTTTTTGGACATCTCTGTCACTGAGATGTGGACGTCAGCCATATGATTTGCAAGGCTCTTGAGCAGCGTCGCATCGCCCACGTCGTCCATCTTGTCGAGGAAACTGCCCGCGACGCGAACAAGCGCATCCCGTGGCCATGGATGGAACCAATCGATGACAGTACAGTTGACGAGACCAGGGAACCTGCGAGCACGGATACGGAAAATCGCACCAACCGGCGAGAAACACATGATGATGCGGAAGTTGAGTCGGATGCGCAACAGCAAAAAGTCCATCAACGCGTCGGTGTTGTCGGGCACACCGTTGGCCTTTGCTTCGTTACGCAACGCTCCGAGAAGCCCGTCGACATCTTCTTTCGGGAACAAGTCGGGGATCCAACCTGAGCTCAACATATCGTTGATGTACACAAGGAAGCGCTCATTCACGATCTGAGAGTCGGTGATCATAAATACGAGTGGGAGCCCCTGGATACCGGCGATCTTGAACATCTCCTGTAGGTTTTCCTTCAGATCTTCAATACGAAAGTTTGACGTGACGGAGAGCTGGCGTACTTCGAAGCCACAAATATGCGACGCCAGACGCGAAAGCGACTGTTTGCCACTACCACCAACACCGATGAGCATGGCGTTACCACCAGGGTTGCCGATGATACGACAAATTCGTGTGACGTGCTCCATCGCGTTGTCGAACAGTTCCAGATTCATCATCGAGTACTTGGAGTTGTAGTCATCCAGCTGCTCGACGAGCACCTTATTCAGTGCCTTCATCGAGGCGACTGGGACGTATGGGGCATCAGCACCCGCCAATGTTGTCGCGAATGTGGTGAAGATGTTGACATTTGTGCCGGTGTCGTCGCCCGCCGTCGGGGGCTGGTCATTGAAGAGCGTTACTTGATCCACGTCGGGGAGATTCTTTTTGCTCACTTCCCGTATGCGTTCGTTAAACTTGGCAATGTCTTCATCGTTGATCAAGCGATCACAGAACACCCGCGTGGCCTCATGGGCCCAGAGCTTCGCCACCGAGAATACTGTTGGGAAGAACTCACCCTTCGATCGCGTGAGACCTTGGAAGATGTTTGACAGTTCACGCATGTTCCAATTGTATACAAACTTCGTCGCACTAGGAAGGAATTTGCTGACCATTTCTTCGTGGAGCATGATGGATGCATTCACGATCGCTTCACACGACTGAGCAACGTTCGAAGCGAAGCCCGAGTTCTGGAAGTGGCCCTTGAGGATCTGGTTATAAATTGTCTTCAAGTCTTCCTTGCCAGGCATCATACAGGCAAACAGTGCATAGTGGCGCTGCAAGCGCTCATCAATGATAAACGAACCAGCCGTCGGGTTCATCGCTGACAGGTACTGCACGTCCACGATCTCCTTACGGAAGCCGAGATCCACACGGTCGAAGAATGTGCGGTAGTCCATGTGCTGACGCATCAATGCAAGCGCGTTCTGGGTACCGTATGTCTCAATGTAGGGCAAATTCAAGTCATCGATGAAGTAAATGAGCTTCTTTGTCGCCGGTGGACCAAACATACGGCCGGATCGCTTATCGATCACGGATTCGAGCTGCTGTTGGAGCTTGAACGAGTCTGTGTAGTAGTTCATGTTGATCATCGAGAAGAGCATATCGTCGTCAAGATCGCGCAAGAAGTTCTTGAGGATGGTCGTCTTGCCCGTGCCGCTACCACCGACGAGGATCGCCGGTCGCGCACGCTTCACTAGCGTCTCGACCAAGAAGCGCAAGCGAACCGAGTCGATCGTGCTGATAATGATCGAGTTGAAAGGCGTATCGGCAGGACCGTTCCCGATCGTACCCGGAACATACTTGGGTACCTTGCTGCTCCAGCTCTCAAACTCGTTGGTTTCCAAGTTATAGAAGTAATCAAAGCAGAGGCCTTCCTTCGGGTACTTGATGTTTGGGAACGCCGCGATCCACATTTCGTGAAAGTTCTTGCGGTAATCGATACTCTTGTCAACGATGAGGGGACCACCAAACGCCCAGGTCGCACAGAACACGAAGATCGATTCAACCACTTCTTGCGACTTCTTCTCCGGTGGCACGTTACCAAGCAGCCCCTCCAAGAGATAGCACACGGTTGAGACTTGGTTGATCAAACGCACGGGAGCAACTTGCTTGTATCCCTTGCGCATCAGATCGTAGGTGGTATCAATGTACCGGTCGAACAAGCCCGGCAGGTATGTGCGTTCGACTTCCTCCTCGCGCTTCGCGACCCATGACTCCATGAACGGACGCCAGCCGATATCCGTTTCATTGATGAACAGAATACCAGCGCGCGACACCGTAGCTGGAGTTGCATTCTTGAGCGAGTTGATCTCGAAGACCATTCGCATGGCGTCACTCAAGGGAATTCGCTCGTTCGACACGAGCGTGAGTACCTTGTTATCGTCCATGACCGTGTTCATCGACTCGATCCACACGGCATCGATATCGCCATCCAGCACCACCCACTTATATGACTGTGACTCGTAGAATCCCTGTTCGGCATAGTTCTTGGACATGCCACGCATAATGATCGACAGTACGCCATCTTTCCAGTCCTTCGACAACGTCATGTATCCGTACAACTCGTCACTGGTCACGGCCTTGGGGTTCAAGGTCTCGTACACGCAGATTTTTTTCTCCTTGCCCAAGTTCCAGCACTTGCTCAGTGCCTGCCACGTCGTTGTCTTCGCGCAGCCGGCGGGGCCGAGCAGCATCACGGAGTGACGCACATCAATAAGCTCTTGCAGCTGGCACACCTTGAGAATGAACGAGTCGTCGTGCTGCAGATTGTTGGCCTTGCACACGACCACGCACTTCTCGCGCAGCGTCGCATTAACTTTGGAAGGCACTTCGACACCGATGAACAAATCCGCAATGAGACGGAGGAAGATCGGGGTATCGTTGTGTGGGATCTTTGGTGTGTTGAAGTCTCGCAACGCACGCATGAGAATCTTATCTTCTTCGACATCCGGCTCGGCACGCTTGAGAATACCAGCGACTCGCAACACGGACTTGACGGCGCGAAGACCCCAATCGTAGTGGAACTGCTTCGATAGCAGCTCGGAACTCAGCTGGTACAGCGTCACGAACTTGATCGCAAGTGTTCGAGCCGTCTGAAAGCCTTCAGACATGAGCATGTTCTCGCAGATCGGACGCAAGTCCGGACGGATCATCGCACACGAGCGGAACAACACCTTGAGGTTTTCTGGAAGCTCAGTCCGACCGGCGTAACCTGGGTTCATCGTGATGAAAAATCCACATGTCGGGATCAACGTGATGCGGTCCGACGCGCCCATGAACTCGAACTCGCCAACGACAACCGGAGGCGTGCCAGCCGGGAGATGCTGATACTTCTGTTCACGGTTTGACGGAATCGCGTTATGGACGATGGCGTCTTGCACGCACTTGACCTGCGTCGCGACGACACTTAGCACTTCAATGTTGATACGGTTGAACTCATCGAAACACCCCCATGTGCCGGTTTGGCACAAGCCACGGAAAATATCCGCCATCGTCTGGTAGTTCATCTGGTCTGAGCAGTTGAACACATAGCAGCACAACGCCATGGCACGCGCGAGATCTTTCGTAGTCTCGGTCTTGCCCGTACCGGCAGGACCGGCCGGTGCGCCACCGAGGAACAATCGCAACGCCATCGTCAGCGTGATGTAACAGCGATCAGTGAGCGGCGTGATCACCAAGCGACCGGTGTTACCGATCCACTCGTAGGAGTACTTGGAGCGGAAGTCCGTAATGCGGATGTCAACATCGTAGTTTTCCTGGCGCCAGATGAATCGGAGCTGCTGCTGCCACAAGAAACTTAGCGGGCCTTCGACTTTCTCATCCACCAGCTTCTTTACAACATCACGCGAGTGCACATCCAGTGTGATCAGCGCGATAATCTTGCAACGGTCAGCAGACGTAAGTTCGCCCAAGACCAAGTTGATGAGATGCTCGAGACGTGCGTTACAAACTTGCAAGTATCGCTTGACAGAATCTTCCTGCCCGTTCTCGTATTCCTCAAGCGCGAGCTCTGTCTCCTCGGTCCAATAAATTTGTGTGGCATTAAGCACGACCTGCGCTGGGTAATCAAACAGCCATTGATGACGCGGCTTCTCCACGTCCCAGTTGGCCGCAGTCTCGATCGAGTCGTGCATTTCCTTACGGATGCAGTATCGCATCGCCTCCGTCAAATCATTGAGCCAGCATTCGACTGCGCCGGCCATGACAAACTGCTTTGGCAAACGCACACTTTCACGGTCTTTCGCGATCATCGTGTGGGCCGTGTTAGCAGACCCCTCATCGAAAATCAGATTACATAGCGAGTCGTAACAATCGCCCAAGAACGGCATAATCTTCTTTGGGTTGTTGCCGTTCGAAAGAATCTCGAGCAGCGCCACGTTCGAGACGAAGTAGAACCGCGGAAATATCTTTTTCTTCTTGTCCAGGTACTCATTCAGCGACTTCTGACACTTCTCAAGCATCGTCGTCATCTCCTTGAGCGACTCTAGACGGTTCTCCACGGAACAGGCCATGACGACGCTAGGTTCGAGTACGGCATTCTTCATTAGGTCCTTGAAGTTGGAGTCAATGGACTCAAATGTTCGTGTATCATCGGGCAACTGGTTACGAATATCCGGTGAGCTCAAGAAGATACTCTCAAGCGATGCCCACTGCTTGCTCACGGACACCCACTCCTTCAGCACCTCCTCTACGTGACCGAGTGTCTTTTGCGAAGCAAGTACTCGGTCCTTGAAGAACTCGACAAATTTTCCCATACCAATCATGGTCTGCAACTCCAACTGGTTACTTTCAAGCGACTCAACGACTTCTTCCGATGGCTTGACGACAAAAGTACCCGAGTCCTTGTGGGGAACATACTCGAGCGTGAGCCGCTTCCACAACTCCTCGATCATCGTCAGTTTCTTCTCGATTTTTTGTTCTTTGTTGGCCGTCTCAACGATCTCACCAACATCGTCAACGTGTGTGTGAAGCTGCAGCTTGAGCAAATCGGCAAAGCAAAACTTGGGGTCCTTCGGATCAATGGCTTTGACATGACAAATCGTTGAGAGCGCCTTCCAGTGGCGATCCTGCATCGCCTCCGAGTGCAAATCGTTGATCAACGGGAGCACAGCAGTCATGTTCTTCACGAGCTGCTCCGTGTCCTTGTACACTTGCCAGCCCTTGATGATCTGATGCTCCGTCGCCTCCATCTTCAACTGCTTCATGAATGCTCGCGTGTAGTTTTCGAACGTGTCCGTCTGGATCTTGGCCCATAGCGTGGTCTTCCAATCATCAAACGTCTGCAGCACGAGGTCTTTGAGATCCCAGCACTTTTTGAGCTGCTGCAGTTCGTAGAGCGTGTCCGCAGTCTCTTGATACTTGGAGACTTGCAATTCAAACAGCTCCTCCAACTCGTTAAACTGCTTGGCCTGTTTGATTTTGTCGTGGAGAGTGTTGGCAAACTGGTTCATTTGCGTGTAGGCGTCGTCGGGTGCACCCTGGAAGCTGAACGGTGCGTGTGCACGGAACTCGTTACGGAACTTGCGCATCTCCAAGTAGAACGACTCGAGGTCCTCCTTGATGGACTCGACCTCTTGCATCTGTAGTGGCATGATCTCTTCTTTCTTCTTGAACGTCTTGTTGACGATGCCTTCCCACTGCATCGGTGCAGCCTCCAAGTAATCCTGGATTGCGTGGTCAGCGATCTTCGTGTCGTCGACATTGATCCCATGCGACTTGAGCAAATGCACAGCGTCTCGAAGAGGGTCGAAAATCTCGTTCGTGGAGTCCATTTGCTTGCGCACATCGCGAATGTGGGTCATTACACGCATCAGCGCTTCCTTGTTTTTCTCAACAACTTGCTCGTCCAATCCCTTGACCACAGTATCCATAAAGCCGTGAAGACCACGCAGTTTGTTGACTACATGCTCGTGCAAGTACGTTGTGTACTGGTAAATCCACTTGCTCACCCACGTGAGCATCGCCGTCTTGATGGGCTGTGAGTTCACACGCAACCATCCAACGTCGGTGGGTGTCGTGAGCGCCTCGATCTCGCTCGCGACCTGCTCGTATTTGGTGATCTCAAGATTGAACTTTTCGAGGTCCAGCATGTCGGCACCACTGGCACTTGTGAACTTGGCACCTCCAGTCAAGAAGTCCTGGAATTGTGCGGCCATGTCAGACTCCCACAAGTACGAAAACTGGTCGTACTTGCGCTTAAAAGCCGCGAGCATGTCCTCGTTCTCCTGCAAGAAGTCGCTGATAGTCGCGAGGTGCATGCAGATCATCATATCTGAGTGCATTTCCTTCAAGTAGGTGCCGCCACCGTCCGAGTCCAAACGTTTGACTGCTGTGGCAATGTTAAAAAACGAGTTGATCCACATCTGGATCGTGTCGCGAAGGCCCTTGCCATTGTTCTCACCGATACTGGGGTTGAATTGAACACGGTTTGCGATCAAATCGAGCTTAATCTCAAGCATGGGCAGTCGCTCAGCCTCCTTCTTCGGTTTACCACCACCAGACCCACTTCCGACGCCCTCCGCAGCAGCGGCAGCAGCAGCGGCAGCCGCCGCGGCCGCGGCGTGTGCCGCAGCATTAGGATCAAGCTGCTTCGCGAGGAACTCGAGCGAGGAACAGATCACACGAGCCACCCCATTGACGACGATGTTGTTGACGTAGTCGACATACGCCTTCCACTGCGCTGAGTTGACGCCAACGATGCCATTGTTGGACTGCTTCAAGCGGCGATGAATCTCGGCGGCACCTTCGCGGATCTTGAGCGTGCGTTGAATGATGTAGCTCTTGTGAAGCTTCTCGTGCTCGCTAACTGCGACGGGCTTAGCCTGGCGTTCCAAGAGCGGAGCGTTCCAAGCACTAAGCGTCTCCTGGATTGTGTTGAGGTTCTCCTTGAGGTTTGTGACGATCTCGTTGGCGCCTTCAACAGCCTTGCGGCACTCCTCAATGAACGTGTCAATGCCGTTGCTCTTCCAGTTGAGCTCGTCGATACCTCGGCCAACACACGAATCAATGTTGTTAATGTGGCGACGCACGAGCGGTTCTTCGAGCGGATGGAGGCCTTCGATCATGGCATTGTACGGTTCGACGATCCGAGACAGCTCACCGCGGTACTTGCGATAGGTTTCTTCCTTGGACGAGATCTGCAGCGCCGATTGCGGAACCTCAATGTTGAGAAGACGCAAGTACTTGATCTCACGCAGGAGCTTCTCCAACGCTGGATCGAAGTTGACTCGAAGGCAGCGCGTCTGTGGGTGGCGCACAAGCACAGGGTTCTTCAACTTAGCCTGCGAAGAGCCTTCCACGTCACGGCTCCACTCTTCCACCTTCTGGTTCTCGTACTCCTGCAGTGACGCGATAATCGTGCCATAGACCTTGTACACTTCCTTGGCTTCCTCTCGCTCCATGACGTTCTGGTTGAGCTCCTTGAGTTTCTTCATGGGATGCTCAATCCGCTCCATGAGACCACGGCACCACGTCAGCGCACCAGCAACGGGAGGTAAGTTCCAGCTGATTGGTGGAGCATCACGGCTGTGCAAAAAGAGCTCCTGCACGAGCTTCAGGTCTTGTCCGTAGCTCTGCACCAGCGCGACATGTTTCTTTTCCAGTTCGTCCTGGATGATAGGACGGTTTAAAAGTCCCTCAAACGAATCCAGCAACTTGAAGCGACCGTAGATCGTCGAGCAATCGTCAAAGCCTTGCGTCAGCACCGAACCCAAACGACGTTCAAGCTCTTTGATCTTGCAGCGGAACTCGTAAAAATTGTCGTCAAACTTGGACGCACCCACATCCATGATATCGCCCGAGACACGCTTGAACGCATTGACAGCCTCTGTGAAATCCGTGTGGATTTGCTGAACACTAAGTGTGAGCGTCTTACCCTTTGTCCCGCCGACTTCGATCTTGGAAAGCTTACTAAACTGCACGATCGTCTGCGTGAGGTCAAGAATGTCATGGCATCTCTCCAAGAACGAGTCCAGCCGCACAAACAGCGCATTGCCCTGGATTCGCCATGGGTTCGATGGACACTCGGCGTTGGCGGTGGCCTTGTAGTCAAAGTACGTCGACTTGAACGCACTGCAAACCTGAAGTGTGGTCTTGAGCTGCTCGACAGCCTGACCCGCTTCGTCCTGATCAATCAATGCGAAAATTAGCTCACCGCTGAGGTACTTTCGTGCCTGATTGATCAGCGAGTTGCAGATCTCGCGCATGAGCACCACCAATCGCGCGGGCGTGTTGTAGTGCTTGGAGTTCTTCCAAATGAGCAAGATGATGTGCAGCATCGGCTTGAACAGCTCCGTGAGACTCGGAAAATCCTCATCGTTGTTCAGACGAATGAACCACTCTTCCAGCGTGCGCAGGTACTTCATGTTGTCGTTCGCTTCGATCCGAGCTGTGAACACTTCCTTGCACAGACGCGCAAACGTCGTGCAGTAGGTAGACTTGGATCGATCTAATGCCGTCAAGATCTTGCGCACTTTCTTCGACTGCAGTTGATCGAAGATCGAGTTCAAGTTGGCGGCTTTCAGCTTCCAGAACTCGATCTCGGCATCCGGCGTTGGGTGGAGACCTTGCTTGAGCAAGTCCTCGGGGTCTTGCTTGAGCACATTCTTGATCTGCTTTGTCCACGTCACAATGGATCCCTCAAGAAGTGAGATCTTATTGCTCAGATTGGTGGCATTCCCGTCCACTGGCGGCAGCGGTAGACACGTTTCCCCTTTTGTGGCACCACTGATAATCGACACCGACGCCATGTACGAATGAAACTTGTCAACGATCTCCTTGGACGCAACTTCACCCCAGCCTTCTTGATTCGCAGGATTCGAGAACAGCGGCAAGTAGATCTCGGAAATGAGTCTCTCCAAGTACTCAATGCTCGAGTTTGTGAGCTCGTTCAGCATGATGTCGGTGTGCACGTTCTTGCCCGTGATGACTGTCTTGTGGTACTTAGTGAAGCAAATCGTCTTACCACGAGGCAGCGACGGCGGCATCTTGATCGATGCGATCATGTTATCACCAGCAAAAATGAGCGTGATCACATCTTCATTCTCGAGGAATTCTTTGATGCACGCCTCATTTGCCTCCGTCGCGTACTTTGCCGTGAACTTGGCGCCTTGCAAGCCTGGGAACGCGGTTGCAACGCGTCGTTCGATATATTGAAGAGGATTCGGCTCCTTCTTGGCTGGGGTCTCGTCCCCCATGGCTTTCACCTCCTCAACGACAGAACCTGCTACTACGCCTCACTTGCTTGTTATCAATCACTTCTGATCGCCTGAGCTCTTGCTTCTGCTTCGCGTTGCCACTCGTTCAAGCGGTCTAGCGACTGAGAGAAAGCTGGGGGCCTCTTGAAGAGGCTCTTCA
>JAADVY010000541.1:0-15210 GCA_023336035.1 Pythium plurisporium
AGTTTGGAGAAGGGTGACGGCACTGTTATGAGCGAAAGCCCCCGGCCTCGCTCGCAGCAGATCATCCATGGCCGTCTGTGGGTTGTGGTCATCTTCAATGCTTTTCTGATCGCGTTCGGCGCCCTCATCGTGTTCACTGTCGGACTGTACTGGAATTTCGAGAACATCCTTCTGAATGATATTATGACGGGTTTCGACACCGATGGCGGCGAGGAAGCGTATATGAATGCGGTGTGCAAGCGTTGGCTTGGTATGGGTGAGGGATGGCGCAGTTACACGAACTGCAATGCTCGCACCATGGAAGGAGCATTGCGGTTCCCCAATGGTTTGCCAGAAGACGTCACCTGCTACAACAACGACTACGACTGTATCTCGGATGGTATCTCGCGTGCTCAGACGATGACGTTTGTGTACATCACGCACATGGAACTTCTCCGTGCGTACACGGCGCGTAGCTTCACCAAGTCTGTGTTCTTCAACATGTTCTCGAACAAGTGGATGATCTGGGCATCTGTGGGCATGGTCATTCTGACGCTCTCGGTCACGAACATCCCTGTTGTCATGGACGATGTGTTTGGCTTCGCCTACATTGAGTGGTTCCAGTGGCTGTTTGCCATCCTGTTCGCGTTGATCATGGTCGTCTTTGGTGAGACGATGAAGTGGTGCTACCGTCGTCGTGATCGCAAGAAGGTTGAGTGGCAAACTGTGAACGACGGCTTCAAGAACGCGCTGAACGAGCTCCATAACCTGCGCTCGCACATGCAGCGCGTGGAAGAGAAACTCGAAGTCGCGATCGAGTCGAGCTACGTCCGCTACGCTGACGCAGCTCCTTCATCGAACACGTCGGGTTCATCGAATAGCTCGCTGGCGTCGCCAACATACAAAGCACCTACCGGGAAGCTGCCCTAGTCATGCCGATCGTGGCCTTTGACCTTGTATAACCCTGCATGAACCCTCTGCGCCCCATTACGAAACTCCAGAAACACACACGCGGCAGATTACATATTCACACACCCAGCTCCCTGCTCACTCGGGTGGTGAGAACGCTCTAGCTGACCACTGCTAATCCATTCATACACTTGCATGTTGGAGCACTAAAACCAAAACCATTGTGTGTTTGTCTTTCTGTTCCATTGCGCACAACACACAGAGCAAGCCACTCAAAACTACTTGCAAACTTTTTTTTTAGTTTCTCGTTCCGGATCACATGACGATCGTGCCGGGCTCGGGGATGTTGGTCGAGATGGCCTTGTGCGGCAGAATGAGTCCGCCGTTGATGTACTTTTCGTCTTTGACCTGCACGTCCTCGCCGATCACCGTGGTTCCTTCGATTCGGCACTACACACATCGTTTCTCTCGATGTTAGACTCACTAGGCCTCGACCCTCCGATACCAAGCTCAGTACGTACCCATCGGCCGATGGTGGAACCCCAGCCGATAATGCTCGAGCTGATCCACGAGTTGGCGCGCACTGTCACGCCCCGCAGCAACGTCGTGCGGCTCAGTCGCACACCCGACTCGATCACACAACCGGGACCGACGACCACGTTCGGTCCGATCAAACAGCCCTCGCCTATCACCGCCGTCTCGTCCTACCCCACAGTATACACCTCGTCAGCTCCTCTCTCTCGCTCGCTTCCTGTGGGCTTTCGAGGCCCACCCCACGCACCACCATGACGCTGCCGACAAACTTGGAGCCGGTCGTGAGCTGCGACGGGTCCGTGCGATGCACGTAATCCAAGTGGAGACACATGCCCGCGAGAAAATCTTTGGGCTGGCCGACGTCCATCCAGTACCCGGGCAGCGGCATCGCGTACAAATTGCCCTCGGCGGCCATTTGCGGGAACACTTCCTTCTCGATCGAGGTCGGCCGCAGCTGGATGCGGTCCAAAATCTCGCGGCTAAACAGATAAATACCGGCATTCACCTTGTTGCTCACGTACTCGCGGGGCTTCTCGACAAACCGCTGGATCAGACCGTCCTCGCTCGCGACCACGACGCCGTACTTGGACGGCTCGTCCACGCGCGTGACGAGGATCGAGCCCTCGGCGCCGTGGCGCGTGTGGAACGCGAGCAATTCCGGGAGATGGTACTCGCAGACCACGTCGCAATTGACCACAAAAAACGGCTCGCCGTCGTCCAGCAGCTCGCGCGCCAACGCGAGCGGACCGGCCGTGCCCAGCGGCTCGTACTCGTGCGAGCACGTGATCGTGATGTGGTATTTTTGCTCCATGGCCTGGAGCGCTTGCACCATCACTTGCGGTTGGTAGTTGACCGCGAGGATCACCTCGGTCACGCCCACCTATTCCAGCAGCAGCGCAAGGGGTGAGAAGAAAGAACGAGAGAGATATATAACAGATACGAACGTACGGCGACGAGCGCTTCGATCTGGTGCAGAACGATGGGCTTGTTGCAGAACTCGACCAGCGGCTTGGGGCACGAAAGCGTCAGCGGCCGCAGCCGCGTGCCGAAGCCGCCGACCAGGATCAACGCCTTCATCTTTTGCGGAATGTGGGAAACGGAATGGACAGTTAGCCACTACGACCGCGTTGGATTGGGTGAAATGAAGGATTCAACGTGCTAGGATTGGTGGTTAATGGATCCCAAGCGACCGCCAGGTCTCATAGTTGGTGTGAGGATGCGTCCCGTCCGAGTGCGAGAGCGGCGATGCGAAACTCGTCCACAGCGTGGCGTTTGGTGTACTCGTCGTCGGGCAGTCGCACGCGGCGGTCGAGAAAAACGTTGGGAAAGTGCACCGAGTCCAGCAAAATGCGAGCGATGACATGCGGAGCCGTCGTGGCCCCCAGGAGTCGCCAGTCGCTAACAGCACTCGCCGCGTGGCGGGACTCGGCCCAGCTCCAGAGTATCACCATGCCCACCGAGAGAAAGAGTACGATACAACCGGCGATCGTGAGCCACGCGTTCTGGTCGGGTACCGAGGCGAACACCGTGATATTCCGCTGGTTGTTGTGGAACGCGAGGGAATTTGCCGTGCCATTGAGCTGGATCACGTCGCGTACGACGCCATTTTGCAGGAGAAAAAACGTCGCCGCCGTGTACGCGGTCTGCAGGCCGTGCTCGATGTACATGTGGTTCTGGAGCAGCATCTTTAGTCGATCTTCGACGTCCACGTGGCAGAATTTCTGGACCTCGGTCGTGTGGGTGATCTCCCAGACCAAGTCGCGGATGTTGTGGCGAAGCAATGGGTCCCCCGCACGGGATGCATGCATGAGGAATGCGTACCCAGACACATTCGCTCGCGGGTCGCGTAGCGGTTCATGGATCTGAACCAGCGGCACGTACCGCGGCGTGTCTTCGAACCCCAACGGGAAAAAGAGATCCGTGGGCAGTGCCTGGGCCCCGACGATCAACTCTTGCTGGCTTAAGCTATTCGACATTGACGACAGTGGGAAGCGAAGCCCCGTGCAGGAGCCGGCGTCGTCGGCACACGAGGCGTGGAAATGAGTCGACAAATTTGACAGAGTCCACGCGAGCTTGCCGACGGTGTAGGTGTAAACTTTGCGCAAGTTTGTGGCCACGGCCATCAATGGCACCGGCGCCGTTTGGGCTGTACCCGGTGGATCGTACGGCTCGAGTGCGTCCGCGAGCACTCGCTTTCCGATGCTGATGACGAGCAGCGACGTGTTGGAAATGTCGGGGCAATCTTGCTTCCAATACGTGTCGTTGTGGAGGATCCGCAGCTCGCGTGTGCCCTGCGAATTGATGCAGGGAGCAAACACTTGCACCTGCGAGGGGATGTCGTAGGCGGCACTGTCGATTGGATAGTTGCCCTTCGGGACCATGCATTTTGCCGACGACGGGAGGCAGTTTAAGACCATCCCCAAGTACGTATACCACAGGCTACTGTCCTCGGAGTCGCTATCAGTTCGAGGGGTGAGCAACGGATCGACTTCGAATTCCAGCGTGAAGGCATCGAACGTCACGGATGAAGAGATCGCGACATGAGAGAACTCGATGGTTCCATTGGGACGTGTGTTGGCCGCGGCACTCAGCACTTTCTTTGTCAAATTCATGCTCGCGTCCAGAAAATACTCGCGACGATGGGTTTCATTCGCATCCGATGGATTGGCGGGCAAAAGTCCCATCACGGTGGCAAACGCGTCGCTTCGAAGAGGCTGCTCTTGTGCTGGAGGAGGAGTCGCTGCGTTCTGGTCATGTGTGGGTAATAACCCGGGGAACAACTTTTCCAACAGGTAGAGACCATTCACGACGAGATCTGCCGCGAGCGATGCATTCATGGGCAAATTGGTGACATTCACCCTCGGATTCAGCCCCGAAGCCGTGGCGTCGACCTCGAGACGGAGGGTCTGAGGTGGGATCGCCTCCTCCAGCATCCGGCTTTGCCAGTCGCGTTGGGCGAAGCCATATTCCAGTACAGTATCTGGCACCTGAGCGGCATTGATGAGATCGTTCGTGCTTGTCGTCGCCCTCCAATCGCATTCCGGTTTTTTCTTGGGGACGCGAGGCAACACCAAGTTCCGTAATGCGGTGTTGGTGATCGGATTGCGTGGACTCAGCTCCGAGAAGGTTTGACTGAAACTGGTGGACCGCGTCGACGCATTCACGATACTCGCGTCGGGCACATACACGAGATCGACTGCTGAGATCGTCGGGTGCACTTGGCTTGGCCGTAGCTGTACGTTCAAGGCGTTGAAACTGTTGTTGATGAGAAACACCATCCCCGAGGTGATCGCTAGTGTCAAAAGATCAAATTGATCGCTGATGTGGGCACGCAGGACAAACGAGCGGAGCACGCGCACGATCAGGACTTGCACGATCAGCGTGACCACGGGCTCGACGGGTTTCGTGAGCCCCGAGGCAATGTTACCCGTGTACGAGTTGTAGTCGTCCAGCAGCTTGTTGCGTTGCTTTTCGTCCTTGGACTCGCTATCGAATTGCCGCAATACAACACCACGGTTGAAGACGGCCGCGAATGCAATGATCGCAACCACCACAAGCATGGCGACGACTGTGAGCCTGCCGAAGCGGATCGACACATCGACGTTTAGCTCGGCAGTAGACTTTGTGTGTTGATCCCCATGACTCTCACCGCCTGTTGCAGACTTCTTGGTCCAGCTGATCGTCTCGATCTGGGGTCCCGACGTCGCCTGCAAACCCTCCAAGCGTACGGTCGTTACGTCAGTCTCAAATACGAGAGGTGCAATGACTGTTTGTGTATCGTTCGGGTCGTTGGGGGTATTTGGCTCGTGCGCTTCGCCGTTTCCATCATTCTGGATATCTGTACCACGGAGCGTCTCTGGTGTCGTTGGACGGCAGGTGATCGTATGATCCTGGTCCGCGTCAGTTTGAACATCGCTGGGAGTATGGTCTGCCGCCGTCTGGACTTGCTCATTCACACCGAAAGGATCATGTCGCTCCTGTCCGGAGGCCTCTTCCAGTTGACCACGAGCTCCGTCGCTGCATCCGTCCCGCCTGATTGCGTCCTGTGGACTGTTGGAATCCATCAACTGCGTTTGGTCGACGCCTGAGGGCATAGGCTTCATCGACGCAAACAGTGGCTCGCTCGACTTCGCACTGCACTTTCTGAGGTGGATGGTTGTGTCGTTCGTTTCATCAGCATCAAACGTTATCACTTGGGGGATGCCAAATATGAACATCGTCCGTTTCATGGGATCAACATAGTATCGGATACGTGCGGCGAACAGCTCGACGACGCGAGCGATCGGATCAGATATGCGACTGATTGATTATCGCGTGGGCTGAAAACCAAAGCATTTGCATTCGTCTACGTCCTCGATTCAAATCACTAATTCAATGTTGTCGTCCTCTCTTCAGCGACGAGCCTCGCTTTCTCTCTATCTTTGCTGTGGCCGAGAGACTTCCACGTCTTAAAGTACCTGGCGAGAATGCAGCTTTACCACTTCGACGGAACCATGTGAATGTTTAGTAGCCGCAGCCCCTTCCGCTCTTGCCGGATGCCCCGAAACTAGACTTCGGGTTGTGATTGCAGAGCGGCATTGGGCCCAGTCTAGCAGCATCCATCTTTGTGGGTGGACGAACGCCGTGTTGGTGAGCCGACTCCATTCGTGCAACGGGCGCAGGATCGCTCACGTGCGTGGCCTCCATCATGGCTGGCACACGGGCAGCGTCGTGGTGCGTCGTCTCGATTTTAGGAATCGTGTGGTGAAGTTGGTGAGCGGTGCGCAAATGGCGCGGCGGCGTGTCATGCGTCGACGCGGTGACAGACGCGATCATAGAAATCACAAGCAACGCGAGCAGCTTCATCCTTGTTGAATAATGAAACTTGTCGGCGCTACTGATGCCAATTCGCAAATGAGCAATACGAGCCTCAGCCTTCTATAGGGAACGATGTGATCACCTCCGTGGAGCGCGGAGACGCTTGGTATCGGAGCGACCGTCTGGAAAGATCGCGGCTCTACGAAATGAGCAGTCGCGAATGGACGGTTGCTACGCAAGTTGGATCTTTGGAAGGAGTTGGGTGCGTGTATCCCCTCATTCTCTAGGATCAGCTCACCATCGCATGCGGGACGGCCACGTGCTCCATCAGCTTCTAGTATCGCTGGACTACCAACGACGACGATCATCACTTTGTCGATGGGGCACTTTGGTCATCGGCGTTTTTTTTTCCCTGGTGGCCTGCACAGTACTTTGCCATTGCATCCGTGTGCGACTTATTTATTTTCTTTCACTAAGAGGCCCGAGAAGAGATCGGCACGATCATTATTGCGCAGTATGAGATGCACCACGTTGATATCGTACGTCAGCAGCTTGCTCGTGGACGACACGAACACGCCATTGCAGATTTCCAATGTGTGACATGTTAGAAAGGCGGCATAGATACATACTTCTGATTGGCTAGAAGTAAATGATTAGAGTCACTGATTGGTGGATACTTTGCGTAGCTTCTCAGCGAGAGAGCAATTTTTTCGAGTTCATGGGATCATAGCTCTGCGATACCAACCGGACACAGAGTCCCCAGTGGGTCGCAGGGCGAGTAATGGGTCCATGCAATGACTCCTGGAGCCCAGCGTCATGCCATGGCGACAGTACCCTAGAGACACAGACCACGAGCAAGCGACACGGACGCAGCTTATCTCATGGAAATCAGGGCGATGAGGAATATGAGAGAGATGTGATGCTAGATATCGCCCTGGCCAAAGCCACGGCTCCCGGTATGTTATTTTCCAATTCGATTTATATCACCCAACCATGGCGACAACCACACAACATCTCAACCTCCACGAGCTCCCTCGCGATCCATTTGCTCATGCGATGGACTTCCTCACGGGCTGGGAGTTGCTCGCACTCGGCTGTGTGAGCATGTCGATGCAGCGGGAGGTGGACCGAGACCACTGCATCTGGCGAAAGCGTCTGCTGAACAACCACGCCAAGAGCAGCAACGACAGCTCCATCTCCTGGAAGCGCAAGTACACAAACACCCAGTCGCTGCGGCTGCGAGGTGGCGACCGCAATAGTGCGATCTCGTTGCCGAGTGATCTGGCCGCCAAATGGCAATCCGAGCCGTTTTCAATCGACCTGTGGTTCTGCCTACTCCCACGGTCAGAGACCGAGCCGAATGCACATGCAGGAGGCGTTCTGTTAGGTGCACAGTCGCCTGTACCAACCGAAGAGGAGGCTCCAAATGGCGTCTCGCGACCACAGTACCATCAACAGCTCATCCACGTCGACGCGTCGGGCAACCTCTACTGCTCCGTGACCACAAACAAGTCGATCGTCAAGGCCACGCTCCAGTTTGAGCGGTGGTACCACATCGCACTCACGTACAACCACGGTCTGCAATGCGTGTTCCTCGACGGTGCGTTGCTCCAGGTCGTTCAGGAACCGTTGCATGTCGAGTGGGGCAAGATGAAAGAGCTCCAATTTGGCTCGGGCTTTATGACCTTCGGTTCCAAGGGCCGTCCGCACGAGAACTTTGTCGGGTGGTACGGCTTCCACGGTCTGCTCGATGCCCACCGCGTGTGGAGCCACGCACTTTCCATGGGCGACGTGCAACGGCTCGCTCGCGGCGAACGCGTGAGCTCTGCCGCCGTGCCAGCCTGGCCGACCCCCACCACCGACGCCCCCGTGTCGCACGACCGCGTGTACTGCCCACGACCGCTTGAACGACACTGCATGAACGCCTCTCTCCACGCAACCTAGAAAGATACAGAAGCGAGAGGGTCTCCACACATATACTCAGTTGTATTCCTAGAGCGATCCAGCATTATCACAATACACACGAATTCACCTTCCCACGATTCTGAATATCACTTATTATTGTCGCCGACTACGCGCGAGTTCCCAACGCAAACACCCGCGACGAGGCAGCACGGTCGCCACAAGAAGCACACGGAGAATGCCGAGCGGCCTTTCGTGATCCAATGAACAACTCAGGGTGATTCTGCGACATGTGCACAGCCCGCTTACGTCAATGCCGGGTCGCTCTGATATCTCATTTGATTGGCTAATAGTCTCCATTAGCTTCTTTCATTGGTGGAATATACAGAATCCTTCCACCGAACCGCAGTCTCCCACAAAAAAAAAAAATTGGAACCTGCTCGCTGGAAAGCTCTTCGTCCCCATCCTCCTCGTGGAACGACAGCTCCTCACTCGTCAACTTGTGCTCGCCACCACACCACCATGGGCACCGTGCCGTCCGTGCAGGCCGCGACGCCATCCAGCGAGCGCCGCCGTTCGCGTCGTCGCCGTCGTCGAGGCAAAGCGCGCTTTGATCGCGGCGCCGGCAAGCCGCCGTTCGATGGGCTTCCACGCGAGGTGTTCTCGAATGTCCAGGGCTTTTTGCTCGGCGTCGACTTGTTTACGCTCTCGCATGTGAACCGCCGGCTGTACTACTCGCTCGCGAATGCGCAAGTGTGGAATGCCCGCATGGCCAACTACGACTTCAATCCGGCCGTGTACGGGCGGTTTTTGCAAGAGACGGCCAAGATGCGGTATGCGCAGGCTCGCTCGATCAAGTTCCCCGGTGTCTCGATGGACTCGAAACGGATAGGTGTGCATGACCGAGGCGGCAGCATTGCATTGCCCCGCATTGTGCGGATGTTCCACTTGGATCCGATCGCGTTCGACGTGTGGTTCTGCTTGCTCCCTCCGCACGCGAGTGACGACGGACGCCATACATTCACCGGTGGCGTGCTATTTGGCTCGCAGTCCGAGGCCGCGTTCTCTCGCCACGCGCCAGCGCAGCATGAGCATATCATCCACGTTGACGCCGAGCGTAATCTGTACTGTTCGCTCATGTGGAACAAACCCGTCGTGGCCACCAAGTTGTCGTACAATCGCTGGTACCACGTTGCACTCAGTTTCAATGGTGAAGAAGAACGCGTGTACGTCAGCGGCAAGCTTCGCAACATCGACACGAGTCGGCAGATGACGGCGTGGAGTGATCTCCCTTTTGCACAGCTCGGCACGGGCATGCTCAATGCGCGGTCCCCGGGACGGCCGACCCCCGACTTTCACGGCTGGTACGGCTTTTTCGGGCTCATCGACGACTTTCGGATCTGGAACCAGTGGCTCACGGCCGAGCAAGTGCACAAGCTCGCACGCGGCGAGTTCGTCAAGACCTCGCCGTCGTTCCGTCTCAAGCGCGTGGTGGGGACGGCGACCTGTGGGCGGGTCCAAAGCGTGCGATGCTCTCGACCCGTCGAGCGTGTCGTGGAGATCACGCACCTCCGGTCCAAGAAGAAGAAGCTCCACCAGTGGCTCAAACGAGTGCGACGCAGCAGCACCGAGAGCGCGAGCTGCATCTCGATCCCAGCATAGGTAGATAGACAGACCAGCACGAGAGGATCGCCTCGCTGTGCATAGTGTTATTCTATTGTTTTTGGTATACAGCAGAGATCATACAGCGGATCCATGTCAAGACACGTAAAGATGACAAGCCTCTCCCCACATGAGAAAGAGGGGTCCTCCGTGGCATTTTCATTGATGGCAGGTGCTTACCGTATCAGCCTGAGCCTGTCACTATCAACGCTTTGATTGGCTAAAATATTGTACGAGAGAGATCTGATTGGGATATAAGTGATCCCAAATCTGAGACCATGCCATTTCTTGACCTGGTGAAGCCACCTCTGAGCAGGCAGGAGCCAGCGTTGTCCGCAGGGGCTGTATCATCTCCACTTCTCCCTCCTCGACGGAGCTCCTCCCAGATTCAACGCCACCTCGTACGTATGACGTACGCAACTCGCTCGTCGGCTCCCCCACACGCGAGCTTCCGCTTCGAGGCGCTGCCCAGCGACGTCTTCGACTCGATCTGCGCGGGGCTGTTGGGCCACGAGCTCGTGCACTTGTCGTACGTGAACCGTCGCGTGTATCGCGAGCTGCTGAGCGACGCGAGCGTGTGGAGCTCCCGGACACAGTCCAGCAGCGAAAGCCGACCAGCAAGTGAGACCGTCGCGAGTGCGAAGCGACAGTACCTCCGCGACACGTCGTTCTTGTTCGCTGGAATGCCCCCGAACACGACGGACCCGAATGCGCGCGGCGCGTGCGTGCCCGTGCCGACGTTTTTCCGTCGCGAGGGGCGGTTTCGACGCTCTCCGCGTGCCAACGCGCAGCTGCCGAACCATCCGTTCACGATGGATCTCTGGTTCAGTGTCTTGCCAAGCGACGAGACGATCTATGACGGCGGCGTGCTGGTCGGGTCGCAGTCGATCCCCGCGCACGCGACCGATCGCTGGGCCGACAACCACCAGCAGTTTGTGTACATGGACACGGATCTCACGCTATACTGCTCCGTGCTGGGCCACGACGAAGTGATCGCCGAGCACCTCGACCGCCAACGGTGGTATCATCTCGCGCTGACTTTTGACGGCGGCGAGCAGACCGTGTATCTCAACGGCGTGGTCAAGAGCCAGACACGAGGTTCGGTCCACCACGAGTGGCGGTACTTGCACTACACACAGATCGGCTCGGGCTGCATGGGTGGCGCGTCCGTCGCCAAGCCCACGCCCGACTTCATGGGCTGGTACGCGTTCCGAGGACTGATCGACGAGTTCCGTCTCTGGAAGCGAGCGCTGGAACGCCACGAAGTCGAGTCGCTCACGAGAGGAAGACCACTCAAGGTCCGACCGGTGTATTCACTGAGAGCTGTGCAGACACTGGAAATGTACGGCGGCGTGCAGCGCGTGCACTGCTCGCGGCCGCTGGAGGTGCGATGCGTGCTGCGTCGTCCGCCCCACGCATTTAGCCTCCACTAGCTGAACTCCTTCACTATACAAACTCAAGATAATACCTTATAGAACTAGCCTAATTGGAATGTTTGCGAAGTCGTGCGAATGTGTCTGCTCACGTGCTGTGTCTTGTCCGACGTGATCCGAACACCAATGGCTCGCGCGGCGCTTTGGCTCAGCGGCGGCGGCGGCGCCGGCACTGCTTCCGCCAATCCATGTACCACAGTAAGTGCACTCGCAGCACTGCCCCGCGACGTGTGGGACAAGATCGTCGAGTGTCTCGTCGGCTGGGACTTGCTGCCGCTCGCGTGCGTCAGTCGTGGGTTCCACTCGGAGCTGCTCGCGGACGCTGTGCTATGGAGCGAGGCACTGCCACAGCCACAACACGACGGACCACGCGCTATCACGAAGACCGCGATCGATGCCAAGCGAGCGTACGCGTCCAAGCGGTCGTTCCGGTTCCGAGGGCAGAGCACCGAGGCCGTGCAACACGGCGGAGACCGTGGCGCGTGCATCGAGGCGCTGCGGTTTCTACCGACTTCCAGCCAACGCGATGTGGAGCTCTTCGTGCCGCTCGCGCCACGCAAGTTCTCGATCGATGTGTGGTTCAGTCTTCAATCGCAAGCGAATGGTAAGACCTTCACGGGCGGGATCATTCTCGGCGCGCAGTCGGCGCGGTGGCAAGACGCCATGGTCTGGCCAGATTACCACCGGCAGTTCATCCACATTGGTCCGACAGGCGACTTGTACTGCTCGGTCGTCGGCGACAAACGCGTGGTCGCGCCATCGCTCAAGCTGCGACGCTGGTACCACCTCGCACTTGTGTTTGACATGACCCACGAGTGCGTCTACCTGGACGGCGAGCTCGTGCGACGCACCGTTGGCCCGCTCCACCGTGACTGGCGGTCGCTGTACTTTATGCAAATCGGCACGGGCTGTATCAGTGCCGGTAGTGTGGGCACACCGACGCCCAAGTTCTCCGGGTGGTACGCGTTCAACGGTGTGATCGACGAACTGCGCATGTGGGAAGACGTGCTGACGGCGTCGCAAGTCAAGACACTCGCTCAGGACTCGGCGATTGATGTCAAGGCGACTGGAGCTATCACAGTCTGTGGATCGTCGACGCATCTCGGATCCGTCGAGCAAGTGCGTTGCTCGCGTCCACGAGAACGAGCATGTGTAGAGTGGACCAACCACAAGCACTGAGATGGACGAGAAGCAGCGAGAACGACCCACGTCCCGTGCGTCTCACCATCGCCACTACCCACCCCTACGCGACCCGCTCTCCCGTGATAGCGAGCGCAGGCGGTGCTGCCACGTCGGGACGTAGCCATCTCCTCTTCCAGTTCTAATCCCTCCGTATATACACGTCTATGGCGACATTTGACCATTGGAAGTCGGTCTCAGTTGTAGCCGGTCAATCACTGCGGTTCGTCTTGCACTTGACAAAACACCAACCCAACCGGTCGTTCCAGGCTCTTGGGGATGGCCACACCACCAGCAGCTTGCCAAGACCCACCCGCACTCACGAGCCATTGGCCAGAGGCTCACGCCTCGGACCCAGGCCATGGCTTTGTAATACGCCTCATATAATAGTTTCAGACCGGTGGCGAGCAAGCCCTCGCAGTGGGATTCTTTTCGTCGCGTCCCTCTGACTAGGGAGGTCGGACCTGCGCTGTGTGAAGCAAAATCGGAATCTTTCCATTTTGCGCACCTACCCAAAAACGGCCGTCCGCTTCTTCAACTTGTGCCGGCTGAACCCGACCGAAGCACTGCCATCATCGTCTATATCAGTGCATGGGAACCCATTGTCAGGACTAGATACGTTATTTTATGGTCCTTTTCGTCTATTGCTGTCACATCACAGTGGCTGATGGTGTTGACGCATTGTGAAAAGCGACTTCTCACAGGCCACCACTTGTCTCATCGCTTTCCCCTTGATATCATTTTATGGAGTGCAGCTTTATGTTCATTTTCCGTAAACCTTTACCTTCTGCATATGTATTTATACCCATAATCGCTTTTAAGAGTTGCTGTGGATCGGACCAGGTCCCACATGTCCCGTCGTCAAGTGTGACCTCTCCGAGGTTTCGCACTACTCGCCGACACTCACAATCCAACTGCCCCTCGACCACAGAGACGTCCGCTCCACCTCCTCCTCCACCCCTCCCCTCCTCCTCCTCCTCCTCCCCTCTCTCTCCATGGACGCCTACTGCGCGCGTCAGCTACAGCCGCTACGCGCGCGGGGCGTCGCCGGCTCGCCGACGCTTGACTCGCTCCCGACGGAGCTGCTCGCGGCCGCCGTCGCGCCGTTTCTCGACGGCTTTGAGCTGCTGCGCCTCACGCACACGAGCGCGCGCGTGCGGCGCGAGCTGCGCCGTCTGCCGCGGCTTTGGACCTCGCGACTGCTCGAGCGACCGGCGAGCGATCTCCACCATGCATTGGTGGACCCGATGCAACGGTATCTGCTGGACACCTCGCTCTGCTTCAAAGGCCAAGACCTCGACGCGGCCAAGCGAGGCGATCGCTGTTCGTGTGTGCCCGTGGAACGCGCACAGCCGCAGCCCCGAGTGACGTACCATTTGCAGCAGCGACGCCTCGGCCAGTTGCTCACAAACGGCTCGACGACCAGTACCAACACCCACCTGCCGCCGCTGCCGCTCGCGCCGCAACGTGTGGACCGCTTCTCGTTCGACGTGTGGTTCAGTGTGTTACCGAATGACAAGGACCCGAGTGTTTTAATCGGGGGGATCGTACTGGGCGCGCAGTCGGTGCAGTGGATCCACCCGATGGTCTGGGCCCATTACCACGAACAGTTTGTGCTGCTCGACACGAACCGCAATTTGTACTGCTCGGTGCTCAACGGACCCAAGCCCATTGTCGCGAGCGAGCTCGAGTTTGAGCGGTGGTACCACGTCGCGCTCACGTACGGAGACGAAGAGCAGCGCGTGTACCTGGACGGCGAGCTCGTGCACTTTGACGAAGGCGAGCTGCATCGCGAGTGGGCACGGCTCGAGCACGTGCAGCTCGGCACGGGCTGCATCAGCGGCGCGTCGAGTGGCAAGCCGAACGCCAAGTTTTGCGGCTGGTACGGGTTCCATGGGCTCGTCGATGAGTTTCGCGTGTGGGACCGTACGCTGAGTGGCGAGGAGATCCAACGACTCGCGACAGGCTACGCCCCAGCGACACTGCCGAGCTTCGCATTAAAAGACGATGATGAGATTAATTACTGTGGGTCCGTCGTCGAAGTCAAGTGTGCGCGACCGCGTGAGACGTACACGACATCTCTCGTGCGGCTCGAGGCGCCTACAGCGCCCGTGGCGGACGGTTCATTCTGGAACTTTTGGGACTTTGAGTGGCCGTTGTTTTTCGACGATCCGCCGATGCCAGCGTCGCCCACATCAACGGCGACGACGACGACCTTGACATCGCCAGCTACAAGCTCAAGCAAGCGGAATACACGGCGAGCGGCACGTGCAACGGCGGTGACGACCGCGACGGACCGCGGATGGTGAAGAAGAAACGCGAGGTGTGTACAGTAGCGTGTTACATTATGCTATTCATATTGATATATATTCATTGAATTCAACTGTTCGCCCCTTGCTCATGGCTTCGTCTCGTAGACCTATCGGCCGGAGAACTCGCGTACGACAGCTGTGGGTGAGTTTAACCCGACCTCATCCATTGCATGCCACTGCATGTTGAGTCACAATGTCCCCGAAAAGATCCATCGGGTGCGTTGTGATCGGCCGATTGGCTCAAAATTTGTGGGTCAAGTGGACCTGAGCTTCGCGTGGCCTCGCTCTCACAACGCGACTTGCCATGGGCTCCACACACTCCCACCCAGCTTCGTCTTGCATGGATGCACTCCCGCACGAAGTAGTCGAGCGGATCGCGTCGTTTCTGCTGAGTGTAGAGCTTGTGCAGTACGCTCGTGCGTGTCCGGCCTTGTACCAAACGCTGAGTTCGTCACAGGTGTGGACTGGCCGTGTCGCCCCCAAGCTGCTGAATGCACTTGATG
>JAADVY010000542.1:0-15204 GCA_023336035.1 Pythium plurisporium
CATCTGTGTCGGCGTGGTCAGAGCTGCGAAGAATCTCATGCTTCAGATCGCGGGGCGTTTTATCTTCGCGCCGTCTGGGAACCGAGCTGGGGACGGAACATTCGCTGGTCCTGACTGACTGCCGCCCAGCTCGCCGCCAGCCTCCGTCTCTCCTCCTCGCATCGAAGCGTCTTTCGTCCCATTCTCCAAGTCGCCAGCCCCGTGGAGCAATTCGCTTCGGCACGTCCAGCAGTGGACAACGCTTCTCATCATGCCACTGGCTCGCCCGCGTCGCTACAAGCCGCTCAAGCGAGAGAACGAGCCTGTCATTCACTCCGGAGTCTTGTTCAAACGAGGCTATGGACGGCTGCTCGGTCGCAAGACCTGGAAGCCCAGGCATTTTGTGCTCACGCGGACCAAGCTTCGGTACTTCACGTTCGAAAACGGCAAGCTGCGCGACGAGATCGACCTTCGTCACTGCAGCGAGAAGTCGTTCGAGGTGATGCCTGCGGACATTCGCAAGCGGGGCCGCTCGCCGGCATCGATCTGGCGCCTCGCCCTCAATGTGCCTCAGGGCCATCGTCTCATCATGGCCGCGCCGACTGAGTTCGAGATGAACGCGTGGATCCGGCACATTCGCGGTGTGTTGCGAGAACTGGCCAAGCAGCGACACCCACGTGACGAGGAACCGGGGACGACACCGTCTCCGAAAGAACAAGACGCAGTGGAGGAGACAAAGGAAGAAGAAGAGACCTTCGAACCCCGCAAATCCAGCCAGTTTGACGATGCCGTTCCCCTGAAACGCTCTTCAACGGCGACGTGGAAGGCCGCAACGTCCGACTTTCAGAACTTCGTCGCCCAGCCGCGTCGCTCCGTCATCTTTCGTCGCCATTCATTTGAAGAACTGCCCATTGTCCCCGGTGTGTACCGTTACTCCAACGGCGAGATCGACAATGGTGAGCTGCAGAAGGAACTCGACGAGCTACGTGCCGATCTCGTTCGGAACGAAGAAGAGAAAGAGAATGACAAAGATGACGACGACATGGACGAAGAAGAAGAAGAAGCCTTGCTGAACGCATTGGAGGAGTTCTCGCGAGCTCGCCATGAGAGCAATCGCGAAGGAGCAGAAACAAAAGTCGAATCACTTTCGCTGGAGTCGCTGGATGAGTCTTCGCGTGGAGATGGAGACGGTGCGGCCCCGTTCGACCTTGAAAAGATCAACGATGTGAACAAGCACGTGCCATTTGGACCCACCAAGCCGATCTTTCACTACAAGAAAGAAGACGCCCCTATGGAGATCTGCATTGACTCGACTGGTCTGCACCACGATGCCCAGGCCGATCAAGCAAGGTGGTTTGCTCGCGTCTCCGGCAAGTTCCAACGACAAAGCTGGCGCGAGAAAACCAAGAAGTCGAGAGAGTCTTCCGTGTACTCTAAAAGAGCTGCAACCGCGCCAGCAGATCACACCATGTACGAAGACGACCACGACGATCTGCCGGCTCATTTCTGTGGGGATCCAGCGACATCCAAACAACGTCGCTACAGCACGGGCTCGATGCTTCTCACAAGTGAACGTCCGGCGCCCGCGTCGGAGTATGACAGCGAGACAGAACGAGAGGAAGCACTAATCCAGGAACTGCTCACCGGGTTTGTCGACTCCAAAACCGATGAAGGCTCGGGGAGCCTGCGTGATCTTACGTCTCCACGAAACGATCTCAACGCATGTGACGTTGAAAAAGAGCGATCTAATCGCGAGCGGGATGTGTCGCAGGCCAGCAGCTTTGACGTCGACGCGATGCGAGCACTGCATTTCAACACGACGGCTGCATCATCGGCACTTTGGACGACTCGACCGTCGTTTGATGTCGACGACTCTGAACCGCAAGAGGTACGCACGGCCCCTGTCACGCAGACGCTCATTCCAGCGATGCCCGTGGAGCCGGTGCCCAACGAATTAGGCAAGGCTCCTGGCCAGAGTTGGTTCGCCAACTTCAAGGCGAAGTGGCGCGCGAATCGTGACGAGAAAAAACACAGAAAACGTGCGGTCAAGCGAACCAAATATGGTCTCACGCGGAATACGGCAGTGCCGAGCCTCGCTTCAGAGGTGACAACAGCAATAATGCAAACTGTGACATCAGATACGCACTCGAACCCAGCTGAAGATGCTGGTCGTGCTGATTGCGAAGTTGCCTCAGTGCTCTCCGATTTGGTGGCAAACGTTGCAGCCTTGGACTACTCAGATTGGACGCCTCGTCCAACAGAAGCTGATGTGACGTCACCGTGCTCATATACCGCACGTGCGATGCAGTCGCATCCAATTGTACGCAGCCCGAACCAAACAGACGAGAGTGTGCAGACATCAAAGACGAAGAAACGCAGTATCTTCCGGCGTTGGCGTGACAAGCTGAGCGACAAGCGGGAGACTAAATCGCGTCGCCACAGCACGGGAGACATGATTCCGGTATCGATTATCCCAGCAGAGGATCCCTCGTGCGAAACGGAAGATCCAGAGTCTCGTACTGAGGGATACGAGCAGTCCGAAGAGCACCACTTCAGTGCCAGATACAGGCGAGCCATAAGCAAACCCGGAGACCTGATCGAGCTGCAGCAGGTCGGTGTCCTTCAAGACGCGCAGGCCCAAGGCAGCAGTAACATCGAGGGCGACGCCGAAAGCGAAGAAGAGGTCGTTGTGGTGGTCGTGCGCCGACGTCACAGCATCGGATCGGCGGATAACCGAGTTCCCGTCTCGAGCCATAAGCGTGTCAAGTATCGTGTCTACATTGATGTTGACAGTGAGGTCGACACCCAAAGCTCCATCGAGTCGTCCTCCTTGAAGCGCAGTATGCCGTCAACCTTGTCGTCGAGCGATGTGCATCGCATGGTCGCACCCACACATCAGCCGACTCGTATCTGTGCTGCCTGAGCTGTCCACGGGGAATGATTCAAGACACCACAGCCTTAAGCATCAACGCATGCGAAATGTATTCGTACTCACGTCCATATACACTTGGCTTGTTCACGTAGCATCCGCTTGCTATCTGGCTCAAATACCGCCTGTCGATTCTGAGAGCAGCGAACGCACCGCCCGCTTCCGTTCTTGAGTGTAATAGCTCAGTTCCGCTTTCAGCAGCGCGATTTCTTCGTTCTGGTCAGCCTCCTTCAACTCACCATAGAGCTCGTGAATCTTGCGCTTCGACATCGTCAGTCGGCTTTCCCAGTACTGAGTGTGCTTGATCGTGGCTTCGAGATCGTTCCCTTTCGGGCCATCGAAAGCTCCAGGCGAGTACGATGGGACAGCAGCGTCGACCACTGGCACATCATCAACGACAACACGTGGAGGATCTGTGTGGCGTGGAACCAGCGCAACCGCTTGTGGATCACTCTGCGACTCGTCGGCATCATCTGACGTGTCCCCCAGATCCATATCCGACGAATACTCTCTGATCTCGCGGATAGGTTGCTCAGCACTGGTGTTGGAGACAATCGGATCGACGCCTTGATCCACAATCGCTCTGCTCACGGTACTGCCTGTGGCGCTCGCTGGTTGCTCCACTTGTCCTTCGCGAGCGTTGGTCGTTGGGTCTCGGGACAACGCCAACAGAGACGGTAACGGTGGGGGAGACACGGGGCGCAGCGCCGCGGATATCGGTCGCATTGTCCTTGCTGACACGTCCGCAGACGGCTCCAGCACTTGCGTCCACGCGAGCTTCCCCGTCGGCTCCGTCGACGTGCCGTCGCCTCCTCCACACGCCCGCCAGTGCGCACGCAGCAGTGCGATGTACCCGGTCTTGTGGTCGTTCATCTCGGGGCCCTTGCGCACGACGCGCAGCTTGAGCCGGTACACCTCCCTGCGCAGATCCTTCGAGCGGTACTTCTCCAGCGGCTCCACCACCGGTACGCTCGTTGCCGCGTCGTCGTTCGTCGCGGACGCCGTCATCCCCTTCGAATGGTCTTTGGCAGATTTCCCTTTGGCGCGGGAAACTCGGCACTTCAATTTGGTCACTATGAATCCCCCCTCTTTAGTGCATGCAGTGGTCACTCCCTCAGAAAAGTGACTTGCTTCAAGATGGAACATAATTGGGGACGCGAGAATGCGGATCTGGTGAAGGGAATACGTTCATCTACGAGGTGGCCTAAGGGGCGCCGTGCTCAGATGCAGACTGTGTACGAAGGTGGAGGGCTCTGGACGCGAAAGCCTGCGAGTTCGAGGCGGTAGCGCGTCGATTCATCCATCGGAAGGAGGCGTTGACGCGCAGGTCGTGGCTTTTTCTCCACTCGCGTCCGCTCGACTGTCGCCGTCTTCGCCGGCGTTGACTGCTTCGCGCAAGAGACCACGCCACCGCACCGGGTCGGGTCTGCGTGTCGCGGCTTGAAAAGCTTGCACATGGTCGTGATCGCGCGCGTGGCGAATCGCATCAGGCCGCACGTCTCTTCAGCAGTCGTAGCCTCTTGTTGCACAGGTCGCATCGTCTCATTCGCGTCCGTCTTGCCACGCATGAACAACACCAGCTCCGTTGGGTCGTTCTCGATGGGGCGATCAAAGCTCGTGATTGGCTTCTCGTAGAACGCGAGCTTTACCTGCAGGCGCTGCAGGTCGTGGGTTGACAGACCGCTGGGTGGTGTTGACGGAGCCGGGACACGCATACGTGAGACCACGGCTAATGGACGGCGTGGGTCGATACGACGGCGGGGTCGAGTACACGGGGTCGAACGCGGAAGTGCTGCTGGGCTTGCGGATAATTTAAAAGTGAGACTCGGCCAATCTGAGAAAGGCGTGTCGCAGTCCTGTCAAGAGAAACCCCATCAATCTAAGAGAACATCGATCTCGACTTTCATGCAAAACTTTCTGGCGCTCCTATTCATCAATCCCCAAAGCCCACGACGGACGCAACCACGTCACCGACACTGCTATCCGCCTCTTCCCTACCTATTGTGCTTTGACGCGATGTGTGAAGGGAAAGCAGTTGGTAGGCGAACGGACTTGCGTGTCGCTTCGGGAGCCAAGACCTCATCTTTCGTTTTCTTCCGGTAGATTTTTATTCTTCAATGCACTGTTTGTCAAAGTGAAGCGAGACCGCAGGGATCGATCGTGTCGTACATTTCGCTGATAGAGACCGAATAGCAGGTAATCGAATCCTGGTGCTTCACTTCGAGAGTTCGTTCGTCTTGCCGCTGTCTTCACGCACGGCGTTCTAACACTGAATACTTTAGATTTACATGAACGCCTCGTCGTCGAAGTAGTCCTCGTCGTCGTCCTCGTCAACGTCGTCATAGTCCATCTCCATGAAGTCGACCTTCCAACGCAGGATACCACCGATACCACCGAAACCCTTGCAGAACTGCGAGCCTTCCTGCGAACGAGCCGTCACGAACTCGAGCGTCGTACCAAAGTCCTTGTAGCAATTCGCGAACCACTCGACAACTGGCACACGGTCCACAGTCTCCAGCTTGGCACCTGTCTCCGAATCGACGAAGTTGGACGCGACACTTTCCTCGGCAGGCGCAAGGATCTTATGTGTCTCCACACCAGTCGACTCGTTTCGCAGCGTCACACGGTGGTGAGGCAGGTCTTCCCAGACGATAAGCGTCTCGACGGCACCAAGGTCTAGCGCACGCATGGTATCCGTGATACCGAAGCAGTACTTGCCGGAATCCTGGGCAATTTCCTCCATGTACTTGCAGATCAGACGCTTCTCCTGCACAAACTTGACGTTCGAGAGGGTCTCGGCGGCCTGCTCGATGGCCTGGTTGAAGCCGTTCTCGCCACCGTACGAGACATCGACGACCTTGACCACGATATCCACGAGACGCTTGTCAAACATGTCACTCCCGTTCAACTCGTTCTTGAAGTCGGCCGAACCGGCAAGCACGAGACCCGTGACGTTCGGTCTGTCGTTCGTGATGAACATCTGCGTGGCCACTTCCGCGACCTTGCGCACGTAGTTGTGGCGCTTCTCCATACGGATACGCGCGAAACGCATCGCGGACTGACCACCACGGCCGTGCTTCTTCGGCAAATCGACCGTGAACTTGTGGAGAATCTCGCGCGTGTTGCCGGCCACCGTACCGTAGAGCGCTCCGTTACCATCCATGATGATAAATCCGAAACGGTCATTGTCCTGCAGCAGCTCGCCGAGCGCCTCCGTGTGGAACTTGTTGTCACACATGTACAGCGACGTGTTGATCGGCTTGAACGGCTCAAAGTCAATGTTGACTCGCTTCTCCTTTCCTTCGTCCGTGATGATCGTGCCACAGTAGATGATGAGACCGTTGGGCGGGCAGCGGTTGTAGAGCTTGAGACGCTGCTGCGCCGACGTAATAGCGCCAAGCACCGACAGACGGTTCACACGCGACTTGATGTTGGTCGCCGTGCCCATCTCATCCGCAAGCATCTTGTTCACGCGCGAGATCTGGTCCTTGGGCGGGATGATCAGCGAGATCATGCTCGTGCCGTTGCTGTGCGTGCAGTTCCAAAGCCGTCAGTGGCGAGTGGTAAGAAATCTCACGCCATCTCTTGGGATACGTACCCACGCGCCGCCTGCAGCGACTTGATGAGCTTTTTCATCTTGAAGAGCGCGATCTGCTCGTCCTCCGTCGTGGTCGCCATGGTCGTTGGGTCGAGGGGAGAAGGGAGAGAGAGGAGGAGGAGAGGATCCGAGGGCGAGGCGAGTCCGGTTCTGCTTGTGGCCGAGTCAGCGGCAGCCAGCGAGTGGTTTCCCAACAGAAACGGGAGGGGACCTTGTGGAGAGGGGAGGGGGGGGATCCCCTCGCTCCAATCAAAACGGTCGGTACATATTACGCAAATAGACGATGCCACGCACTGCCCCTGTCTCTCTTCGCTGGTTCAGACATAGTTTGCGTTTCGTCTACGACTGTAAATAATTCTGCTGGTTCCACCCATCCGAGATGCGATTGGGCGGACGATCAACGTTCCCATCAACACAGGTCGCGTTTTAATTACCACTATGGACAGTGATCTTCTCCAGAATTACGTGTAGTGGAGAGATGGGTTCGCACGGTGGTGCTCATGCGGCTCGTCCCGTACCAAGTGGATCGCATGAGGCAGCACCTCCTCAATGGCCGAGAAGTTCTCCACCACAGCCTTGGGCTTGCCCGGCAACGTTACGATGAGCGTGTGGCCACGGATGCCCGCGACGGGACGCGACAGCACAGCCTTGGGCGTGATCTTGAGCGAGCTCTCGAGCATCGCGATCACAAAGCCTGGGATCTCCTTGTGCAAGATCGCCTTGATGGCCTCCGGTGTCACGTCACGTGGGCTGAAACCCGTGCCGCCCGAGGTAAGCACGAGATCCACGAGGTCTTCGTCGGCCCATCGCTTGACGATCGCTTGAATCTGATCCATCTCATCGGGCACGACCGCGGAGACCACCACGTCGATCTTGACCTTCTTCACGCGCGCAAGCACGTCCGCCATGGCCGGACCGCTGAGATCCGTCGCCTCGCCCTTGGACACGCGGTCGCTGATCTATGGATTGCGAAACGATGGGTCAGAGCGGAGTCGTAGAATGAGGAGGTTCAGCACAGGAGGAGATCGTACTGTGAGCAAGCCAGCGCGGAAGGTCTTGATCGCGCCGCTGCTCTGACTCCGACTCGCCGTGTTTGGATTAGCAACTGCAATGCTTGGCACCGGAGCTGATACTGTCGAATCGCCCATCAATCCATGGGCGTTCGTGAACGTGTCATCAAGAACGATTGCGACCACAGCGTCGCCCGCACGAATCTCGGTGCCCGTCGGCAAACTCAGCAATGCATTCGCATTGCGGCAGCTAGGACATCAAGTTGATGCGCTCAGCTCATGATGACCCCACTAGAGACCATCAATGCACGCACCTCAGCAAGCGAGAACTGATCTGACGTCCCGTGCTCGTGGCGACGAATTTGTGGGTCTTCAAGTCCCACGCAAGTGTCGCGCGATGGTACTCGGGGCGCTCGAGGTCGAGCTTGACGTGGTGACTCAGCGTCGCGTACACGCGCGTCTGCGTCCATTTGTGTTCCGGGAAGCCCTCCATCTTCTTCAAAGCCGGGTGCACCAGTAAGTGGCATGTCGTGAACGTGCTGACGGGATTGCCTGGCAGTGCAAACACGAGCTTCTTCTTGCCTTCCACGACCAGTGTTGCGAACGTGGTCGGCTTGCCGGGCTTCATGTGGAGCCGGCCAAAGTGGACGGTACCAATGCGCTCGAGTAGCGGCTTGATGAGGTCGTGGTCGCCCTGATCCGACACATCATCATGAGCATCGCCAAGGACTGATGGTACTAGCCACAAAAAGACCAACATACCATGCTTACACCGCCGCTGGTGATCAACACATCCACCGACTTGAGAGCACTCACAACCTTCGCCTCCAGAGCCTCACTACTGTCACCACACACGCCCAGATCCACAGCGTCAACATTCCAGCCAGCAAGCAATCCCAACAGCATCGGACGGTTGCTGTCGCGGATCTTTCCCGGCGGCGTCGGTGCGAACGGCTCCACTAGCTCCGTTCCCGTTGACAACACGCCCACGACAGGCTTTCGGTACACATCCACTTGCGTTACGCCGGCCTGCAGCACCACCAACCGTACCACACTCAATACCAGATCATCGCAGCAGGACCCCCCAAAAGAACGTACCGTAGCTAGTAACCCAATCTCCGCGGGTGTGACGAGCTCGTGGGCCCCGATGAGCTCCTCTCCCGGGGTGATGTCGGATCCGACCGCGCGAATGTTCTGCCCGGGCTTCACGCTTTTGAGGATCTTGACTGCGATCTCCGTCGTCGTGTCCGTGGTGTCGAATACGCCATCCGTGTCCTCGATCTTGACCACGGCGTCGGCGCCGTCGGGCACCGGCGAGCCCGTGGTGATGTACGCGACTTCGCCCGGCGAGATCGCACCCGTGGGGGCATCCCCGGCGGCGATACGGTTGACCACGGGGAACTCGCCTTCTCCGTCGGCCGCCACCACGGCGTACCCGTCCATGATCGACGCGCGAAACGGAGGCAGCGGCTCCGAGCTTAGTGCTGGCGACGCGAGCACGCGGTGGAGCGCGCGGCCGGCGGCCAGCGTCTCGACATCTAGTGGCTCGCTCTGCTGCAGTACGATGGCCACTGCGTCGTCCACGCGCAGCATGTCGTACGCGCTCTCGCGTCGCGCCTGCGAGGACGCGCCGTCGCCGCCGCAGTCGCAAAAGCTCATCGGTCTCTCTCTTTCTCTTGGGGATCCACCTCTCGCTTCACTTCAGTCGTCATATTGTGCATCACATTATCCTGTGAATAGTGTAGTCCACGTCATGCTGGGACGATCCGTTTTCGATCCCTCGGCGCCCACATGCAAGGACCGTAATCTCTCGCACTCGCTGTTGTCGCTGGACCTCATGGCTCGCTCGCTGTCGCTACGCATCGTCGCACTGCTCGCGCTCTATCTGCTGGTCGCGTTCCCTTCCACGTCCGTCGCCTCGTCGCCTGTCGAAAAGCCCCGGTCCCGCGGCTTTGCCGACGATGAAGTGCGCGTCGCGTTCTGCACGTCCTGCGGCTTCAAGCAGAACTTTCTCGAGGTCAAGAACTACCTCGAGGACAAGTACCCGCATCTCGTGGATCGCGTCGTCGGTGAGACCTACGAAGTGGACCCGATGAAGACGCTGCTCGCACGGCTGCTCGGCTACGCGCAGCTCGTGGCCATGGTGCTCATGGTCTTTGGAGAGACGGTACGGTTAAGCAATACCTCCATCCTTGCCATCCGAGCGAGTGGAGAGTCTAACCGAGTCATCCACGACTGTAGATCTTTGGTGCTCTCGGGTGGGACACGACGCTTCTCCAGAAGGCGCTGGACAACCGCATTGGTTGCTTCGCCGTGATCCTACTCATGGGCTCCGTGTCCCAGGGACTCGTGTCCTCAGGCGCGTTCGAGGTCTTCTACAATGGTACGCGCCTTGTCCACGGACGGGGAATCCTTCGAGAACGCGAATGATTGATTGCTCGCGTTCGATGTGTCGTGCAGGTGACCTGGTGTTCTCCAAGCTCGAGGCCGGTCGCTGGCCCACGTTGGATGTAGGTTTCTTACTGTCTCTGTCTCTCTCATGGAGCTTTGCTGTTTTAACGAGGAGCCACTGTGGATACTGAAGGAACTCTCAGCGATCCTCGAGACCAAGGGTCTGAACGCTCTCTACTGAGCTCATCTTCGACTTTGTAGTGGCGGCTGAAGATGGAATCGCAATTGCTTATATTTTTTGTGAGATAGTCTATTGTACAGACTGGTTGTGTGGGTTCGTTCCTATCGAATCGATCATTAGGCCTTCGCGTAGTACGGACGCTCCACCGGTTCCATAGGCACCACGACAGGCACGGCCACAAAGTGTGGAGCCGGCGGCGTCTCGAGCTCCACGCTGTGGTACGGCTGCTGGGTTCTCCGCTGCTGCTGATAGTTGTCGCGGTGGATGCAGCACGTCGCACACACGTCACAAGTCACGTACGTGCCGCCGGAGCAGCAATGGACACAGCAGTCGAGCGCCGAGCAGTCGCAGCAGTCGCAGCCGCAGCAGTCGGACTTGCAGAGACAGCAGTCGGCGCCGCAGTCCCAGAAGTTGCAGTTGCAGTCGCAGCAATCACAGTTCCCGCAGTCGCAGTCGCAGTCACAGCCCCCGCAGTCACAGCCGCCGTCGCACATCGCGTCTTGAGTGGGTCTCTTTTCGATCGGGAGAATATTGCAATGAGAGCCAATCGAGTCAGAGGGACCTCTTGAGAGATCCCCTCTCCCTACTCGCTCTACCATCTGTGACGGTCCACAGTGATATTTCCCGCCTGTGATTGGCTGAGCGATGGGCTCACTCGCACCCACACCCATTCATCGTCTGGTTGAGTTTTGTAGCCACCTGCATGATATAGAGCTGTGAAAAAATTGGCATCTGCCTCTGCGGAAATGCTGATCGACTCATGAAAAGCAGCTTCCAGATGATACAGTACCATGAACCAGCAGTGACTTCAGTCGATCTGATCTTGCAACGACAAATTCAGAAAAGTAGCCATTCGGATATTTCACAGGCTATCTCTGAGAAAAGCATTCGGTTGGCTTCATCGTGTTGCGGTCATCACACGCTCTTGAATGGTTCGGCGTATTCCAGAGGGATCGCAACGGGAACTGCAGTGACGTACACGGGCGTGCCCTTGACGCTCGTGTAGTTGGACCCTAGTGGCTTTGATCTTGTGCCTCTGGTCGTCGAGGTGTCCCCGCGATGGCCGCAGCATGTCCCACAGACGTCGCACGACACCATCGCGCAGCACGACGTCAAGTTGCAGCAACAGCCGAGCGAATCTTCGAGCTCACAGCACTCGCAGCCGTCGACGCCGCATCCGTCGATCGAACAGTCGATCGCGTCCCAACAATCCGCACACGCGCTGCAGTCGTACGTCTCACACATCTCCTGTTCCTGGCGGTCCTGTGATGGGACGCACACAAGCAATAACGCTCACTCCCCGAAGAAAACACGCGACTCCATTGTGTAAGTGGTTCATCGTCCCACTGCTCTTACCCGACGTCGGCTCTACACTCTGTCTACAGAGAGCTAAACTTGGCGGTTGTGGAGCCTGTCCCTCAATAAACTCACTCGATCGCAACCTCTGTGGAGGTCGAGGTCTGGCCAATGTACAGCGCGACATTCGCAGCGATCTTGGCGTGCGCCCACTGGATCGCGATGCTGTCGTTCTCACTCGGGTAGTACATGTCCGCGCAGTGGGCCGTGCCTTCGATGTACACGGCCTGGGCTGTGCTAGAGTGCAAGTAGGTCGAGTTCTTGACCGCGAGCGCGTGCCACGGGTCAATTGTGCCGCTCGGGAACGTCACGTTCTCGACCGTGATACCCAGCGCTCCGTACTCGACGTTTGTGCCACGGATGTCGGGCGACTGGTTGATGTTGAACACGCGCTTGCACACTTCTAATCCCGTGTTCTGCTCCGTGATGGTCTTGAGCGCGTGAAACGGCGTGGTCTTGCTGGTCGTCGTCTGAAAGTAGCCAAACTCGTTGCACGTCTGGTAAAACCACTGGCGCGAGCTGCTCTCGCCGTCAAACTCGGTCTTTTTGAGCGTGTCAATCGTCGCGTTCTTCTCGCCCTCGAACTTGGAGTCGAGGCAGTCCTTTGTGCGGGTCTTTGCGAGGAACTCGGCCAGTACTTGGATTGCCGGCTTGGACTCGTCCGCGAAGAGACCACACACGTCCTTGAGCGTCAGCGCGCCTTCCTTGAGTCCGTTGTATTGAGCGACATCCTGGAACGCACCCATGACCGACGACTCAAAGACCGAGTCATCGAACTCGTTCACCATCGGGTAGCACGGCGAGAAGAGCGTGTTGATCTTCTCGCGACCTTCACGACCGCGGTCCATGAGCTTGCGCAACTCCGTAATCGATTCCTCGACGCGGTGGTAGCACTCGCCGCCGCCAAAGTAGCGAAGTCCGTCGCCGACGACTTCCATGTACTCGAAGAAGTCGCTCTTCGCCAGCACCGGCGCAGAACTCGCGACCGTTCCAGCGAACAGCGCTGGGTATTTAAGCTTGACCCACGCCGCGAGGTTGCCGGGGTAGCTGCCACCAAATCCGACCCACTTGGCACTGTTGAGGCCGTACTTGTCGGTGAGGAACGAGTGGAAGCGCGCCAAATCCTCGAGCGCCTGTTGGCTGCTGAGGTAACGTAAGTTTTCGTTGCTCATGTCGGGCGTCGGATACGACTTGCCGTAGTAGCGATGCTCCACAGCGACCAGCAGCGCGCGGTGCTTCTGGGCGAGGAAGTTGATAAAGTTGCGGTTCGTGAGGGCACGTGGCCCCAGGGGGCCTTCGCCACCGATGTAGACAAACACCGGGTAGTCGCGGCCGGCCCAGAATTCTTCGTTGATGAAGTAGCGCTGCTTCCAGAACTTGCGCTCCGCGAGCGGCGCCGAGTGGTCCACGATCGCTTCCTCAAAGTACGCCTCTTTCACGGGCTCGAACACGTGCGCTGGCTCGGAACCATTCACCGAGAGGCTCAGCAGGTACCCGTTGCCGCGAAAGTCGAGAACGTTGTGGATGCGCTGCGCCTCGGTCATGACCTCATGCGTGAGCAGCGCGACGCCCGCCGCGAGCAAAACGCCGAGGAAGCCGCGCGCCATGACGTTGTGTTGTTCACTGGGGTGTCTTGGGGAGGGGGGAGTCGTCGAAGGGCGAAGTGAGTCCCGCAGAACGGAAGAGTCCGTCCGTCCGTTCGTCGGTCGCGCAACACTCCCCCACAGACGGCACCCGAAGAAAAGCCCCGTCCATCCCCTCGAATGTCAACGGAGCCGAGCCATCCGGGGACCATCACTCTGGAATAGATCGTGTATTCGATTTCGAAAGTATCAAGATGATGTTGACAGAGAGTGTTGACGGAAGACAAAAGCTGATTCGGTCTCAAGTGCAATACCGAAGCGACGCAATCGGATTCGAGAAGCTCGCAGCAAAATCGCACTTGTCGCAACAGACCCCTCGTCGGCCAATTTTACTTTTATTCCAGTCGCTCTCTTCTCCAGCAAACAGTGTCTCACCCGCGAGGTTTGCCTGTGGACTCAGCATGAACAAAGTGGGGCCGCAGCGTCAGGCGTCGATTGCCAAATACGCAGTCGGCAAGCGCTACTACCGCCGTAGCGATGATCTGCATCGCGACCATCAGCGACGACAGAGCGAGGGCGTCGTCATCTTCTCACGACTCAATCCGGAAGAAGAGGATACGGTCATGGAGGCCCAGTGGCGCATACTTGAGGCACTCAAGCGCGAGCACGCACTGTCAACGCGCGTGCAAAAGTGGTGGCGCGCTCTCTTCCAGGTCACATCCACACCGGCACGACTCGCCACGGCAATTTTCGACCACGTGCTCCTGGGTAGTGATGACAACGCCGCCAATCGCGAGCAGCTTCTCGGTGCTGGCGTGACGCACATCTGCAACTGCGCCGCACAGACTGAGAACCACTTCGAGGGCGAGTTCATCTATCTGAAGCTGCATCTCCATGACTCGGTCAACGAGCAAATCAGTCCACATTTCCAGGTCGTGGCACGCTTCTTGAATCGAGTCGAGAAGCTCCGCGGCCGAGCACTCATCCATTGCATTGCCGGCGTCTCGCGCTCGGCGACACTGCTCATCGCCTATCTTATGATCCACAAGGACATGACACTGCTAGAGGCTTACTATTTCGTGCGGCGAAGGCGGCCGTGCGTCCAACCGAACCCATCATTCCGTTTGCAGCTTGCCAAGTTTGAGGTACGTTGTTACATTGGCACTACCCTCCTTGCTTATGAAACTAAGAGACTGTTCGCAACGAAACCTCATAGCTGTCTCTTCGAGGCGCGTCATCTGTAGCAAAAACCACGGATCCGGACTGGGATTTTTTTGAGTGGAACGAAATCAAAGCTAAAGCATGTGTTCGTGCTCATGAATGACCTGCGGCCAAATATATCATGGTGATCGAGTTTGTCCGAATGTTCCCGTCCTGAAGGATTCACTGAATGCTACTCCCGTATCGGCTCCGTGATCGTCAGAATCTTCCTCGGTGCAGTAGCAACTAGCAAGCACATTTCGCTTGAGCTATGCACCTGCGGTCAAGCGAACCGAGAGAACACCGCGTCCAGATTTTCTATAAGGAATCTGTGTGTTCCCAACTCCCAAATGGTGGCAACGGTGGCAGCAAGGACGGCAGCAAGGGCGGCGACATTGACTTCCGTCGAACTTAGGATCGACGAAAGTCGAGACGTAATTATTGCTCAACAGGAGATCTGTGACTCGTGCAGACAGGGGCCACATCATTCTTTATGCATAGAGATTTGGAAACTCGAACGAAAGTCTATCTCGCTTTGCATCGCCCTCCTGAGTTGCTTGCCGTGCAATATTATTATTTAGTACGTCAATGTAACTATTGATACGCGTAATTTCAAGCTACAGTATTGCTGAATATTATATATATTCTGTAAATACACAGAACACCTTTCGACGCCAAACGACAAACGTGGTAGCTCTCCATTGCTTCGGCAACCTTTCGAACCTGAACCAACAACCCCCGGCAAACACAACAAAAGAGCATTCAGAGTACAGATGAAAGGGTCCAAGTTTGAGTAAGGGTCACCAAAAACTGTTCAAACTTCAAAACACGCTGAACCAATCCATAGGTTTCGACGCAAAACCCAGGGGCCTCACTTATCATTACGTGACAAGGCTGTGTGATCAGGTGTGTCATAC
>JAADVY010000543.1:0-15199 GCA_023336035.1 Pythium plurisporium
CTGACATGCTGGTGGAACTGTGGAATAATATCGATCATAGGACAACACGCCGGTCAACCGAGGAATGTACTACGGCGCACTCCACCAGATCGAAGAGTGTGTCCACCATTAACGTGCTGCGCGTGGCTTAACGGGTCAGCCGTTCCATCTCACAGTACCGTCAATCGCGTTTTCCTGCCTGCATATACCACTTACATGCACAAAGATACCCTTGGAGTGATCCGGAAGCTTATGTTGTAATGAATCTGCCAGCGTGCCGAGAGAGGTCGATCAGCAGTTCGCACGTTCTGAACATCATGAAGTACAACGCAGTAGTGCGAACAGTGTGTGATGTGATGATAACCACTTCGTCGAGTAGAAACATTGATGCACACGACGACAGCCTGTCGTGACAGTAAACGAGACGACCCGGACATATCCGCGTATTTGGCGCAACCTATGATGCAAAAGAAGCGAACGTTGAGCGCAATCCAGTATGTCGCGGGCGTCACCTGCTCTTGTTAGCTGTTACTCTGACTGCTCAGAATCAAGTGGGTGCGGGCCGCTTCTACCAGCTACGAATTTTGCCGACAACGAGACGTCGAGCCACAGGAGGCCTATGCTTGTGATTGGTTGCCGTTGCGGTTCCAGTTACCGCCTCCATTGCCACCGCGGCCTCCGCCATTGCGCTGGCCGCCACTGTTGTTTCGTCGGCCGCCACCACGGCCACCACTGCCACCACGGTTGCCACGGTATCCACGGCGGTTGTTGTTGTTGAGACCCACGGCACCGAACGTCTCCGTGTTGAGTTTGCGTTCTTGTCCAGCAGTGAACCGGTTCGAGTTGCCCTCCAGACGATCCAGAGCGTCACACGAAATGGTATCAAAGAACGACGACTTCTGGTACGATCCCTATGAGGAGAAAACGAAATGCGGATCAGAAAGGCGTACGTTGTGCGTAACAAAACCATTTTCAAGCGTACCTTGGCCTTGGTCTCGCTCACACTGAGCTTGGAGAATTCCTCTTCCTTGTCGAACGTCGTGAGGCCCGATTCAAAGTTGAAATCCTGTCCCGTGGTCACCGTCGCACCGTCGCCATCACCACCGGGCACACGGCGTTCCTTCCGCTTAAGCAGGTGGCCACCCATACCAGGGATCGTTCGCGCGCCGCCGGCATCACGTCCGCCTCTCGCGTGGACATTGCTCGCACTGTTCGTCTCCTCGATCACCGGCGCCGACGGCTGTTCCCGGCGTTCCTCCTGTCTGTGCGGGGACGGCGGCTTGGGCATGCGTCCGCTGGACACGGATCCGGGCGTGAGCAACGTGGGCCCAGCAGGCTTGGGCTTGACCGGCGACACGGGTTTGACCTTGGCCGGGGACTTGGGCGGCGCCGGCTGACGTGGAGGCGCCGGCGCGGACGGGGGCGGCGGCGGAGGAGGAGCGTACTGCGTTGGCTGCGGCGCGTACGGCTGGTGCGGCATCGGCGGCGGCGCGTAGGCGCCTCCTCCACCTCCATACACGGGCGGCGCGGCCTCGCACACGTGGAGGTCTTTGATCTCCGAGGCCTTGAAGGTCGCGTAGGGCAGCACCTGGTCCGACGGCGGAATGTGGTCCGCGCGACGGCCCTCCGTACCGAACGACCGCACGTGCTGCAGCGCGACCATGCTCTGCTGGGTGTCGATGTTGAAGAGGAAGCCTTCGTACCGGATGTCGGTCTTGGAGATGAGGCTGATGCGTGAGCCAATGTAAGGGATCCCACCGCCACCGCCCTGCTGCTGCGGAGGAGGAGGAGGCGGTGGGTGCTGCGCGTACACGCCGCCGTGTGGTCCGGGCGGAGGAGGAGGCGGCGGTGGTCCACCGTGGTGGTGCTGCATCGTCGCGGAGGAGGAGGTGGGGGGAGGAGGAGGAGGGTTACGCTGGGAGGAAGGGGGAGCTTTCTCTCTATGAGGCAACTGGGTGGTCGCTCTTCCAGATTTCCCCCGTTTTGCAGGGTCCCGAATTGACGGCCAAGTTGCAGTGGATCCAACAAGGGATACCGTGAAAGGTTACATTAGCTGGAGCGATGGGGTACGGTCTCCAACAAAGTACGATACTATACTGTGGATGATTTGTCAAGTACGAAAAATGAAGTGTCGCGCGAAGGTGCGCCAGAAGGACGAGCTGACCCTGTGGCCAAATTGCGACGCCAGTTGTCGCTTCTTCGATTCCTGTCGTTGATTCCGTCCAGCGGAGTCTACCGTAATGTCTCGTGTACAGGAATCTGCGGATCATTTCGACCGGTCGTGAGTAATCCACGAACCGCAGCTTCAGTCGTGGATGGATGCACTGATTCCGCACCCACGAGAATCAAATGACAAGTTCAACTCTACTGTACCGTACAACAAGCTGATTTGAGCAGAGAGACTGGCAGGATCCATTGGAGAGATCCCTCCGTTGCAATATTGTAGAGTGCAGTAGAGTGATGCATCTCCAGCAACAACACCCATTGGGTTGGGCTGTCGCTCCCTCCCTCATGCCCACGATCCCACAACACCACGCGAAGCGGACCGTCTCGCTCCCGAGCATTCGTCGTTCCATCTCCTTCACTTCGAGAATGTATTAGATGTTACGCGAAGGTCACTTGAAGGAGTGATGGTGCCGTGGCGTTTTGCCTTGGCTTTCGCCGAGGAACTTCCAGCACCGGGGCACGGCCACGGGGAAACCAAGATGAAGAAGCGCTGGTCGCTGTCCGCCATTCCGCAATCCGCTGGCTCGACGTCGTCTGGCTCGTCTATGGTGGCAGGAATTTCCTCCCCGCGGCCGGCGCCGCATGCGGACGTGCGGCTCAACGGCAAAGTGTTCAAGAAGAACGGCGGCTTCTTGCGGCAATGGCGCATGCGGTGCGAGCGACGGCGTTTTTGTTTCCCCGTGTGGTGCAGCTAGAGAGAGAGGATACTAACGGAGAGGGCGATGGTTTGTAGATCGATGGTCGTGACGGCCGATGGGTACCTGCGGTACGAGAAGAAGAAAGGAGAGACGTACGCCATGCGGCAAACGATCGGACGGGGCCATGACGTTGAAGACTGATGGGGGTTTTGGTTGAATAGGACACGCACCAAGGAAACGGATCTGCTCAAGGTATGGGCGATTGTTTCAGTCGTGATTTGAACATGCTTGATGGGTGGTGCTGAGTGGTGTGTCGTTGGTATTCTAGTCGGTGATCAGCACGACGTTGGCGCTGCAGGGCACCTACTACTGTATTGAGATCCAGTGCGGGCAAAAGCAGTTTTCTCTTGGTTTCTCCAGCAAGTCCGAGGCGCGACTGTGGCAGGAAGTGATGATGGAAGTGGCCGATGCCAACGCGGCCGGGCGACGATTGTGGGTCGCGCAGCTGCGGCATGTTCTTACGCTCAAACTGCGTGACCGGCGCGACGCAGTGGCATCCATGGGCAATCGAGATTGGATCACGGAGTGGAATTATTGCTGGAAGTGCGTAGCTTGGATTGTGCTACGTGGTGTGGGTCGGTCGTGGTGGGATGAGATGCTAACATGGCATTCTGGTTACTCATAGATCTCTGAAGGATCGCAAGGACGAAGACTTCAACGGACGGCGACGACGATTGAAGCGACTCTACACGGTTCGCCTTAGCCGTTATTGATACTATCCCTTGACGCAATCGTGACCTTTGTTCGTGATATTTTGTGTAGATATGGCTCCAGTTCCATCAGTTCGCTGAGGTTGTCGCAGAAATCCATTTCGCGACCGTCCAGTCACGCGATCTGAATCGAAACCCTTCTTCCCGAGACTTTTCCATGCGAAAGAGTGAGAGCGATGTGTCTGATAGTCGATCCGACGCATCATACCTTCTGCCGTCGACGGGTTGGGCTGTTTCCGGGTCATCCAGTTCCGTAACGGATGATGTAGACATAGTAAAGATGAAGACTCTGAAGCTTGAGTATGGTTCGAAAACGTGGGTTGGTGAAAAGCGCCTCAAGAAAGAGATGGCTGATCTCGCTCGCTTCCGTCAAAAGCTTGAGGAACTGACCTCTGCTCATGCAATGTATGACGCGATATCCAAGTTCCCAGTGTTCCCACTTGTCAGTGCGTTTACGATTCGGGGAATTCAAGTTGTTGCGAGTGCGCTGCCCGTGGCTGAAGAAGTCGAAGTCATCAAGGTCGATCGGCGAGATATCGCCGAGTTGAGTGGTGGTCTTCGTATCCACGGCGACTTGGGTCAGTTTACCTTCGGGGAGTTTCCAGATATCTGGATCCGGCGAGCTCGCGGTGCACAGGAAGGTGAAATCGTGCGCGTGACTTCCAAGTACGATGATGTGCTGCGTTACTCCCTTCGCTCAAGTATGGTGCATGGTGTTCTCTTGCGTGCTGGGAAAGACTCTATCGAAGTGTTATCTGCCCATGATATCAACGAGCTCGCTCAAGGCATTTCCTCACGATGGACTCCATACCTTAACCTTCTGTACTATCAGCTCGAATCGGATGAAACGCCAATTAACAATCATCCAGCTCGACAGTTCCTACTGAAGAGACCCAAGAGCATATCCTGTCATGGAGATATCGTGATAGCGATTGAACCTGACAAGAGTCGTCTGCAACTCAACTTGAAGCAAGCTTTTGTGCAGAAGTACCAGGTCGAGTTACTTCCAATTCTCAGGCGCCTACACGAAGTGAAGTCTACGAGCCTTCATATGATAAACGGGAGCCACACACTGCAAGCCTCAGAAAATCCTATTTCCGATCCAGCAGCAGCGATTGTTGACGAGCTCGAGTCGAGTATTCGTCGTCTACTTGGCCGACACGTGCAAGACATCGCGGAGAAGCTTTTGACAGTGGGAGATCAAGTGAGCGAACCTACTGCACAAGCGAAGTCAACTGGTTCGTCGATGTTCACTGGCAACGGCAATGCTGAAAACGGATACAGGCCGCGTCAACTATCCAGCGATTCGCTCCCATCGGCAGGCCGTCGCGGGAGACGAATCTACGTCATTGATGCGATTCATCTGCGAAGAACATTGAAGAACGAAGGAGTAAATACGAATCTCTTCCCACTCGTGTTTGCTTACGTGAGCGCGTTACGTCAGCCTGGTGTCCAAGTTCTACTCGCCGCAGACATCGTTAGTCGCATTGCCAAGACGTTATTTCAATTTCGGCTCTCTCACGACCAAAATGCTGAAAAGAGCCGCTGGCGATCACGCAAAAGCCGTCTGATCGAATTCATCACCCAGATTATGGTTGGATTGCAAGATGAAGAAGGCGCAAGTCAATTTTGGGATGTCGATGCCCCAATCTGGTTTATGTTGGGTCCATTTGCATCGTCCATTGCCCTTGGCGACTATGGAGTCATTAAGCCTATCGCAACTGTTCAAGCTTACCGCAAGATTCTCAGCAGCAACCCTTCGATTCTCTTCAATTGCCTGCTTCAAAATTTCGGCGCCCATCTCTCAGATGGTTATCTTCCGACTCTAGACGAGACAAGATGGAAGAGCCTTCAGTTCCTTCGCCGAGAGGGTCAACTCAACTTTTTCGACGAAGCGGTGGACCCAAAACTTGCTATAACATATCATCCAGGATGGTTGTCGGCATCAATCCAGTCGTATCGCTTGTACTTCGATGATTTACAGCGGCTCTTCGTGGATCGCGGCGGATCAATAACTGCAAAAAGCGAGATTCAAAGTGCGAAAGTGTTCTTTGCTGCGCTGTCGAGCCAGTTCCGCAGCTCTCTCGCCTCCACATCAGAAACTCGAATTGAAACTGCCATCACGGCACTGGACGTACAAGCTTCTGCACGACAGTCCGTGATCGAAGCCCACATTGCGTTGCACGAGTATCGATTAGACCGCGCCCAGGAACTGACTCGTCAAATCTCTGAGTCCATCATGTCTTGCGGTGCCCAATTATCGTTTCCACTAGAGCTGAAGATCTACCTCCTAGCAATTGCCGCACTGAGTGATCGCGAGACTGGTCCCCTATCTCCCAACAAGAGAGGCACAGCTGCGCTTGGCAAGAATTGGTCGCTTGTCTCGTCATGGCTTCAATATTTCTACCGTGCAGCGAATTATTCTTCGATTTTGCCAACTATGTGCCCACACCCGCTTGCTGAAGCAATTCGTTTCGTGGCGGGATCAACGCATTTTACAGGAACTACCCGACCAGGATCTCCAGGTTCGTTGGCTTTGAGGAGAAATTTGGAGCAAGGTGCCGCATCGGAGATGTGGGAAGCGTTAGCGCCGATTGTGGAGCGGCAGTATCGTTACGGAGGACCATCGACTATCGGGAAGTTGGCCGGTGCATCAACGTCCGACACGAATCTACATCGTACAAGCTCCGCCACAATTGATAGGGATTCGCTGCATGCAGTGGACGTCATGAGAAGAAGCATCTCCGATCCACTTCGTGTGTTCGACAATCCCAATGATGGTGCGCGAGCTTTGGATCTTGCAGGTCTGCAAACAGACTCGTCTTGGGATCGTGTGCTGCGTACGCTTGAACAACTCCTGCTGCCAGTGATCGCTGATACTAAGGGATGCTGGCTTATTCCAGGCTATTTATTTGACCCAACAGCAGCACAAAATGCTCGTTTTCCACCGAGCGTGCTGAGTGAGAACATCCCGGTCCCAGGAGTCGCTTTGATGTGGGGGCGATCCAATGGGCTGTCGCTTGATGACGAGTCAAAGCTGAGTACGACAATCATTCAAGGAATCAACTGTCGACCGAGCAGTGTACACGATATCCGAGTCCTCGAGCTCCCACTTCCCACTCGAAGGGTGCTGCAAGTCGCATGCGGATATCGACACACAGCGTTGATCACTGCTGGTGACAACAGCCTGTATACGTTTGGTTACGGTGAGTGTGGCCGACTTGGCCACGGAGACGAACAATCGGTTGAGCTACCAAAGCGAGTGGAGTTCTTCTATGACTTGGCGAGCAACTTGGGAGGTCCAGCAATCGCTGGAGTTCGTCAGGTCGCGTGCGGTCGCGAGCATACCATGGTGGTTCTCACGAATGGGGAGCTTTACGGATTCGGCTGGGCTGAAGCTGGGCGCCTTGGGACCGGTGAAAGCGGCAGTGTGATGTACCCCAGCAAAGTTGTTGCCCTGAAGGATATCGAAGCCGTTGCGTGCGGTCGGGAGCATACTTTGGCCCTCACGAAATCGGGAGCAGTATATGCGTTCGGCGCAGGATTTGGAGGAAGGCTCGGCAACGATGGAGAAAAAGATGAGGAGCTCCCAGTGACTGTATCCGGCTTACAACAGGAAGAAGTGGTTCAAGTGGATGCTGGCGAGTGTCACTCATGTGCATTGACGAGAGGCGGTGACGTTTACACGTGGGGATTTGGAAGCTCTGGCGCACTCGGCACGGGAACAAGAGACAATGCATATACACCAGTGAAAGTAGAGGGACCGTGGAGCGACTCACGCGAAGGCGAGAGTGCTGTCGGTGTCGCGTGTGGAAGTTACCATACTCTCACGTACACAACGCACGGTCGACTGTATGGATGGGGCGACTCAGCCGCCGGACAACTTGGTGATAAACTGGTGGATGCAGACGATATGGTCGTTCTGAAGCCACACCAACTGAAGCTTCCTCGTTCAACCGCCTTTCAGGGAGAGTCGAACAGTTTGCAGCGTATTTCAGCCATCGCATGCGGCACATTCACATCGGCAGTCAGTACGACAGACGGGAAGTTGTTTGTGTGGGGATCAGCAGCCGCAGGGAATGGCGCAGCGCTCGATCGAGAAGATGCTAAGCTCAAGCCAGTCAATGTGCTATCTGAGTTTCCCATTGATAGAATTTCCTGCGGTACGTACGAAAGTAGAGTTTGTTGCCGGGGCGTATGATGGTTTGACTGGAGTATTTGTGTGCCGCAGGTGCTTATCATTGTGTCGCTCTCAGTGCAAGTTTAACTTGGTCATAGATCACCAGATAGGGACCAATTACTTCAAGTGTGTCTGTATTGGAGTGGCCGTACCGTGTCTGAGAGCACACGAGGAGTCGGTTTCAGATGAGTTTTTTTCTTTCCGAAACGGCCCTTGGTCACAGTTTCTGGTGCGTGTGACACAGGCCTCGCGTCTTCGTCCGTGTCGACCAGCGGACAACCGAGTATCCCATGGCAACGCGCAGTGCTCAGCTCGCTATGCCACAGAACGTTCGAGTGAATATGAACATCCCGCAAGAAAGTCCGCAACGCTCTGCGACCCACCTTCAGCTTGACATTCTTCGGCGCCAACGCCAAGCGATGCGGCGCCAGGGCTCATATAGTGACGTCGTGACTGGTGTGAGCTGCGCAACCCCAATTAAGGTGTTCCAGTACGCGTGGAATGTGTTGATCATCTTGCTCGGCCTTGGGCTTCTCTGCATTGGGCTCTACTGCCTCTACTACCAAGAAAACGCCCACATGGTGCCGACATTAGCGTACTACCTGGCGACGTTTACGGGGCCATCGCTTGCTCTCATCTCTTTGATTGGGCTCTATGGGCTCCAAAAGCAGCGGCGTTGCATCACTGACGGGCGACGCAATTATGCTCTCGGCATGGTAAGTAATCGTGTGTGGTACTAGTCGGAGGGGATGCTTACGTAGAATCGATTTATTGTTCGCAGTACATTCTTCTGAGCTTGATCGGCGCGCTGATCATCATCCTCGGAGGGGCAATCGCTCTAACCTTGCGACAGGTTGCAGATACAGCAGGTGAAAACGACTTCACTGAGAACAGGGTCATCGCATTCGAGACCGCGATCATTACAATGCTTGACGAGTATATGCGAGATGATCCAGGGGCCTGGCGGGGGATCCAAAATTCGATGTTTTGCTGTGGCTATACGAGTGTAAGCACATTCAAGAGCCATCGAATGACCGACTGGGACCCAGCTGTTCTTGAATTAGTGGCAAACATCAATAACGTGTCTGGGAAATACTGCGCGAAGTCGAGTGCAGACTGTTCGACCACGGTAGGATTGCCCTGTCCGGCGAAAGGACGAGACTGGTGCCGCCAGGATGTCCTCGTATTGATTGTCGGGAACTACAAGCTACTCGGGATCTATGCGATTGTCATCGGCAGCTGTCAGGTACTTGGGTCGTCATGAGCATAAGTCACCTTCAGATCCTGACGTGGTTTGGTGATTTGTAGATCTTATCAGCGTTGCTCGCACTGTTCACGTTACTGTGCGATGTTCGTATGACACGGGAGCGGTCCCCGTCAGTGGATATCCCGAAGTTCGGACTGAAACCCATAAAAGGTAATGCATGAACGAGACGATTCTTGCTGCGTCAGCCTTTCGTGGTGGTTTTTGAAGGTGTGCAGATTGGCAGTGCAGGTTATTCTTCGTGGTCCAGATATCCTTTCAAACTGGAATTGATACACTGTGTTTGTGAGGGGACGCATGGACCTATGCTGAACCGTCGCTTCCGTATCTGAGAGTCGTCAATGTACCTCCCGGGGGGATAACGAGATACAGAGCGCTATACGTCGAAGGTGAGGATGGCTCGGCGCACAGCAATCACATCGACAAAGCCACTGCCAGATTCGTCCGGTGGCACAGTGTCATCAGCCCCAACCGCAAGCAACGCGCGGTCAACCTCTCGCCAATCTCAGTCTCAACCCGCCACCTTGATCCCTACATTAGCAGCGACTAAAAATGCCAATGAAGCCGCAAGTATCGTGGTGGATACACGGTCACCCTCTGCGTTGACCAAGAAACTACGGGACCAACGCGCTTCCCACCAGACGACCCCCACGAAGAAGATTATCCGTCCGCCAAAGTACCATGAGACACGCAAGTTTCTTGACAAAGAAAGCAAGATCCCCTCTGAGCTCGCCATGCCCACACATCTCGGGCATCGTGTCGGAGAGACACTTCGAGTTGTGGCAACCACGTCTCGCATAATGAAGCGCGCTGCGTTGGACTTGCGGCCACTCTCTTGGGGATATGGAACTCGAGATGGGACGTTAGGCCACAACAACACAGACCCGCTCACGGATGTACTGAAGCGAATCGCGGCCTTCAGGCAGGATTTTGTGCGCCAAGTATCAGCTGGGAACAAGCTTAGTATGTTTCTATCAAGCTCCGGGCGAGTTTTCGTCAGTGGTCGACTGTTTCTCCATCAAGACGGCACGAAGATGTGGAGGCCGCGAGAGTTCTCATTCACGCAAGTTAATGGTGCCGATGAAGACAAAGACCCGGTCGTCGACAATGCAACCATACGAGAGCACTGTGGCGACGACATCCGCATTCTGAGCGTGACAGCAGGCCATCTTGCGGGCTATGCAATCGACGATCGAGGAAAGGTGTACGCATGGGGCACAAAACGTTACGGACAGCTCGGGTTGGGTGAAGATGAAAGCAATTTAGTTGTGGGAGGGGTAGAACACGGCAAAGACACGAGTGATCGATCTTCGGATGACGAGCAGGACAACCAACAAGAGGAGGATACTGACGAAGCAGACGAGGATCCGATCGTCAAGAAGCCTCTTCGACGTCACGATCCTGTGGAGCCTACTCCACGACTCGTCCTCGGCGCTGCTCTGGAGCGTATTCGCATGGTCAAGTTGAGTGCAGGAAATCACTTTGTGTTGGCGATGTCGAGTTGTGGCAAGGCGTTCAGTTGGGGATGGAATGTGCACGGCCAGCTTGGTCATGGTCAGAGCGCGGAAGGCCAGGTCGGTCAGTCACCTCGTCATATCACGTCCCGGCTGGATTCCCTCGTCGTCACTGATATTGCAGCTGGACACTCCCATTCACTCGTGGTCGCTCTCACTCGTGTTCATGGAGATACTGAGCAAGCAGTGTATGCCAACTATTCCATGGTGTTTGCATTTGGGCGAGGCTTACATGGGTGCCTCGGTATCGGTGGAGTCGAAGACCAGAGCAAACCAGTTGAAGTTGAGTTTTTTCGAGGGCTCCAGCCATCCAGTGTCGTCGCCGGTCACGATCACTCGCTCGTGGTGTGCTCTCTCGGATCGTGCAACTATGTGTACGCGTTCGGTGGCAATACGTTCGGACAGCTGGGCATTGCCCAAGCAGCGATACCGTTCACTGATATGCCATTGGTCGTTGACGAGCTCAGTGGGCTCACTATCACGGCTATCGGCGCAGGAGCTTACGTCTCATCAGCTCTCACGGGGGATGGGGAGCTTTATACGTGGGGAGATGGCACACACGGCAAGACGGCTCGACCAGACAAACGAACAACTTTTGTTCCGTGGAAGATCCCGACCGAGGCGGACTCATCGTCGAACAATAAGCTGAAGCAGCAACACAGCCATCGTGTTGTACTTGAAGAAGGCGGCTTTGTCACGCAGCTCTCAATGGGTGCGCACCACTCCCTAGCTCTCTATCGTACCGGTACGTTTGATTCTTCAATTGATTTACGAACGGGATGCAGGCTGACCCTTGTTGTCTGCAGCGGGCACCCCGGATCGATGGCGCAAGTTCCCCATGGGCCCTGTGGTGCCCTACCTGACGACCCCGGAAGTCGAAGAGGCAGCAAACCACGTGGTCTTTTGCGAAAGTTCGTCCGCCCACGCGACAGTGGTAGCGTTTGGAATTGTTTTGCACTGTGAACAATGCGCCATCGGCCCGCTCTGCCGTCTCTGTTCGCGACGTTGTCACGTTGGGCACAACCTGATCCCTCGTCACCTCAACCACAATGTGGATAAATCTCAATCCGCTCCAGTCCCGACTATTGCGTGTGCCTGCGGGAGTCGTCGACCACCACCGCCACCACCCCGTGCGCCTCGCCAACATCCGATTCTGGACATGCGACAAGGCTCAACATTGTACAACAACGATCAAAAGAAGCCATCGGAAGAGAATGCACCACCTGTGTATTGTACCATGGCATTCTTTCCTGCCAATATACCAGAAGACACCGTGCTACGTTGATTCTAGCAATCCATAGAACGGATATGGAGGACTCAGCGCACGATCGACTCGACCTCTCACTCTTGTGGGCGCTGTGGGCGCGAGTTCCACGGGCGATCGGTGTGTGGGACGGACCCTCATCAATCATTGATTGGATAAACTCCTGGCCGCCACAACGAGCGAGTACCAGGCCCCCAAGTACGTCGCACATGCCCCGTTCTCGTAGCTCTTTCCGCCCCCGACAATCTCCAGGAGACGCTGAGTGGGCAGGTCGGCATCCAGCAACAGCGGACCGCCTGAGTCACTGTGGCAAGGACCCGTGTTCTCGTACCCTCGAGCGCACATCATCGAGTCGTCCAGCGTCGCCACCATCATTTGCTTGACACACACGGCGTTGCTTGGGCCAAGCTTCATCTCAGCGGAGCGGAGCTCTTTCGACCGTTCGAGACTCGCGTCGCGCCCGTCGCCCACGACGGTTCTACGCGTGCCCATGTAGCGGGCACTGCTCTCGTTCGCGAGTTGTACCGGCCGGCGTAGACTCGCACGCTTGAGCTCGAGCAGTAAGAAATCGTATGGTTGCGGGGAAAGACCTTGCTCGCGGGGAACTTGGGGTGACAAATCACGCGCTTGACGTGAATCAGATCGCCGCGTTTGCCTGATGACAACGCCGCGCCGGTCGTCAGCCACCCACGCGATCGTGGAGGTGGTCGCACAGTGAGCTGCCGTAGGCATGAAGCGGTTGGTAATCAAGCTGCCCGTGCAGATGTCGGGGCCGTCTTCGTTGACACGGAGGCCCGCGATGAACTTCGTCTGCGGACCACTTGTGGACACAATTGGTCCGTTCATATGCTACTCCTCAGATGCTGCAGAGTGAGGCATCACGAAACTGACCTCGGCGAATGTGCGAAAAGTGATGGAGCTCAAAGTGCCAACTCCCAAGAGAACGCGCGTGCTCGTCGCTGGGTCATGCCGGATGAGGAACTGCCAAGGCAAATGGGATGCAGAGGTGATACAATCGCCGGCTGCGACTGGACCTACGCACAACTTCCCATCGTCGGCCTGGAGGTGGCCTTCAAGATCACAGTGCTTGCTGTCGACGTACATGACGTGATCGATGACCGAGACGATCAGCGACACGGGATCGACTTCGACAATCGATCCATCAAGGTGCTTTGAGGGCAAGAATGAGCCGTCGATGGGTAGAGTCAGGCTCGATGGGGATTCCCCAAGCACTCGACTGGAACACGTGCACTGGCGTCGAATTGGGTCCAAGGCGGGGACTATCTTCGACCGAGACGTCGCCGAGTGTGAGTTCGTGAGGTGGTTGCAGTGCGAGCTTGAGACGACCGCTCGAGCCGTCACTAAAAGACGCCTGCGCGACGAACGAAGCAAACCGAACAGCGTGGAGATCGCAGCGCGCGCTCGAGATGAAGAAACTGCCTCCGACGTGGGTAGCAATGCACGAGTATGGGGCCGATGGACGATCGCGAAAAAAACGACGCTACATGGTCGATTCGAGGTACAGTTGAGGTGTGTGCAATTCGATGAATGACGAAGATCAAATGTTGCGGTCTCTAAAGTTTGAGTCGTGCAGCCCCGGTGATAACGCGGCGAGGCTGGTGACAGACTCCACGCAATCCACGGATCCGGCAGCGATGACGATTGCCTGGCACAATCCGCATCGGCTGGTGACAGTGACCCCACAATCTCCCCACGAGGAACACTCAAAGCTTTCGGAAGGTTACATATGCAAACAGCTCCTACGACAGTATGCATGTGGAGGCCCATGTCATATTCAGCCCCCCGTCACGGCCCGAAGCCCCACAGCGAGCTCCGTTTCGGCGCGCCGGCCCGAATCGCCTCCAGAATAAACTTGAGCTCGGGCACCACGCGCGCGTACACACCTGGAACGCCGGGCTTGCCGCAGTCGTCGCCCATGCTCACGACCCCAATGAGCTGCGGCTTGGTGGTCTCGGGACCCACAATTAGCGGCCCGCCCGAGTCACCATAGCATGCATCTTTGCCGGGCTCGCCTCCAGCGCACAGCATCGTCTCGTCTAGTGGCAGCGGGAACCTCTTGCGACACTCGGCGAGCGACGGGCCGATCGGCAGCTCCACCGAGCGTAATGTGGTCGACGCCGTTGGGTTTCCGTTCGCGAACGCCATCGCTCCGTACCCCATCACAGTCGCTTTCTTCCCCACGAGCTTCGCGTCGTCCCCGGCCAATTGGATCGGCTTGCGGCTGCTTGTCTGCTTGAGGATGAGTGCCATCAGATCGCACGAGTGTTTCTCCGCGTTGTACTTGGGATGGACAAGCGTCTGCGTGACCTCGATGTGTTCGCCCTTGGGACCGGCCTTGTCCAGTCCGCCTATGACCACCCATGCACCAACCGAAGCACCAAGCTTCTTGCAGTGTGCAGCCGTGAGCCCGACGCGTGGCGAGATGAGACTGCCCGTGCAAAAGCTCGAGCCGTCACGTGTCGCTCGGATACCGGTGATGAACTCGTTCTTGGTGTTGATGGACGGCACGACAGGACCAAGCACTCGGTCAGCGAGAGCGACGGGATCCGGTGGGTTTGCCCACAGCGACGTGAACATTACGTCACTAAAGCTCGAGGGAAGCCACGTGAACATGCGGAAGCCGTCACGCTCCGCCTCGGGTTCGTCGACGAGGTGGATGCCAAGACCAAGCAGCACGTGGGCGTCCGTGGTGGCGTCGTGTTTGATGAGGAAGCGGTAGCAAGACGTGCACGAATTCCTGTGCGTCTCGCGATCGTTGACGTCGAGCGGAAGCACGCAGACGGACGCAGCCGAGGATGAAATGTTCTCTTGGGCAGAACACAGCGACGGATCGACGTAGATCGCTTGGTCTACGACCGCGACCCGCATGGTTGCAGCGTCGACGTCGACGATGCTGACGTAAGCATCGCTTGACAGCACGGCAGGAAAACGCTCGTGACGAGGCAGCTGGAGCTGAGGACGAGATGGTGCGAGCTTGTCGGTGGTGTTGAGAGCGAGCACTTGCATCGTGTTGTCGCGCCACAGCGAAGTCGACAGTCCAACAAAAGTTGGTTCCGTCGAGAGCGCAATGGATGCCGCGGGCTCATCGACAAGTGAGACCCCACGAACCAAAGCGATCAAGTGGTGCTGTGCCGACACCACTGGAGCGCATGCTGTGAGCAGGCGGTTCTCTTCGACGAGTGCAGCGACGCATGACGTGGTGGTGGTGGTAATATCCGACTGGATCATCACGAGCGAGTGCAATGCTTCGATCGGCACGGCGTCGGTGGTGGAGAGGACGAGCAGCAGCAGAAGAAGCATGCGCAGTACGAGAGCCATCGTGGTCGCCGGTTGGAGTACGATC
>JAADVY010000544.1:0-15181 GCA_023336035.1 Pythium plurisporium
AGTCAGGCAAGAAATCAGGCTCGCCAACACACAGCGACCACACATCTTTGCCCTCGGCCTCCAGCTGCTTGGTGATGCCGTGGATCACGACCGTCTTCGCAGCGGTGACCTTGTTCAGAAGCGGATTCAGCGGGTACTTCTTCGCCATCGTTTCGGGTTCCTTGGATGGTGGGTTAGCAATCGATCCGTTTGTATCTGCAATTGTCACCCGAAGCTTTCGCGCGACTTCATTGAGTGAGTCCTCAAACTTCTGAATCTGCGACTCGGAGTTTGGGTTGAACTCGTAGAGACCCTGGAAGAGATCGAATGAATCTTTGCAAGTGTCTTCAACCAATCGCACGAGGTTCTTGAAGCCACGAGTGTCAATCGGAGTGTTCTTCACACCTTGCACACTAAGAATTCGGCCCGTGAGATGGGTGAGGAACTGCGAGCTTGCGGCAAACTCGTCATGTGACTCGCACGTCATCTCAAGCATACGACACAGCTCCGACTCGAACACGCGCAGGAAGTGGCCCATGGCATGAGCGTGATCTGAAGACGCGACACGCACCTTTTCGTACATCATGTTGAGACCGCGCCACGAGTACTTGCCACTCTCTGGGCCGAACATCGGATGCGTGCACAGAATGCTGCTGCTGGCGGGCAACTCGCGCAGAAGGATCTGCTTTGGGTGCGTCTTGACGGACAGCACATCGATCACCACGATCTTCTCGAGCAACTCCTTGGGGACGGACTTGAGCACCTTCTCGAACGACAAGATACTCACACAGAGTACGATCACGTCAAGATCCTTGAAAAACGCCTCGAGCTCCGTCTCGGAAGAGAAGTACGTCGCACCAAGCGACTGAGCCACTTGCGTGTAGTTCGTGCGCGAGGTCGCACGTACATTGTGATACTTGGAGATCGTCTTGGCGAGGAACTGGCCAAAGTTGCCAAAGCCGTAAATGCCAACGTTCAAGCGCGGCGATACCGACGATGCCGTCACCGTGTGGGACGTCAATGCAGGCGACGCCGGTGGGTACGCCCCGACGGCCTCGAGCTTTTTGCGCACGTCACCCAGCAAACGACCCTTGGTCGGGTACGAGCCGAGCACTCGCACAAACTTGCAGAACTCGCGGACGTGGCGCAGTGCGTTGACGACATTGTCGTCGTTCTCGTGACCGATGATGTCGATGTAAAAGAGGTACTTGTACTTGCGGCGATCCACTAGCGGTGGCGGCACCGAGAAGTCGGGCGACGCGTCGTCCTGGCCCAGGATTTGCTGCTCGGCCGAGTACCCCCAGGGGCGGCTCTCGATCTTGGCCAAGTCGATGTCGCGCAACGAGAACGCCGAAAGCGCCTTGTAGAGCTGGCCCTTTTCGTTCGAGTCGATGAACGAAAAGACCACCGAGGTCTTGAACTCGACGCTGCTGTCGCTCGGACGGCTCACGGGCGTGCCCGCGGGGTCGCTCTTGGCGAGCAGCAAGAAGCGCGTAAAATTGCCGGCGTCGTCTTCCACATTGCGCTCGAGCACTTGGAGCCCATAGTACTCGGCCGCGAGGTCGCTGGCCACGGCGGCCGTGTCGCGCCACTGGTGGTCCGCGAGCATCTTGGCGCTGCCGGCGGTGTCGTACTCGGCGCGGGGCTGCGCGCCCATGGCCTCGATCGTGTGCGCGCACTGCGCGAGCGCCTGCGGGTGGCTGATGACCGTCTTGATGTCGCTCTTCGTGACGCCCGGCAGCGCGAGCAGCGAGTGTTCGACGCGGAGATCGTACTCGCCGACGATGCGCAAACCAAACTTGAGCAGCAGGTCGTAGTTGGCGTGGATGGAGCCGCCCAGTGAGTTCTCGATGGGCAGCACACCAAAGTCCACGTCGCCGCGGTCGACGGCATGGAACGCCGCGTCAAACGACGGGAAGCCCAACGCGACGATCTGCGCGCCCGCGCCCAGCAGCTGCCGCGTCGCCTTCTCCGAGTACGCGCCCGGTACTCCCTGGTACGCGACCTTGATCTCCATGGCGACGGAGGGAGCGCGAGCGACGAAGTAGGCGAAATGCGAAATGAATACTGGGTGTGAGTGTGTGGGAGCGATCCTCCTTTTGTGTGGGAACAAGAAAACCATGCGATGACGCAGCAGCATGGTGGGAAATACTACCCCATGGTGTGGTATTGCAAAGAGGATGCTAATTCAGTGGATATACCGAAAAAATTGTTTGGTGCATTGAGAGTAGAGAGTGGGATGGGCCCAATGCGCATACAGATTCATTCAAAGCCTGTGACGCAGCTTCAAGGTGCAGTGGAGTTGCGTGGTATGGGCTCGTCAGGTGGGGCCGCCATTCGTTTGCAGGCAACGGCAAAAGAGACGGACGCAGTTGAAGTTCGTCGCATAGGGCGAGACAGCGGGGGAGATGCAGAGCTCGTCAGTCCACACACGCGCCTTCTGCTGGTATTCCCCACTTCGTCACCAGCCCATCAATTGTACCCCCTGGGGGTACGTCGGTCGTTCTTTTGTTGATTTACCCAACGCTGCTTGTTCTTGTGGCCTCGGTGAGTGACGTCACAGGTTTCAATTGTTGCAGAATGCGGTCAGTAGGGTTGCTCGTTGCGGGGGTGAATCAACGCCTCTTCAAGATCGTCCCGAACCAACAACGGAAATGGACGTGGTCCGTTTCGCGGCGTTTCGTGCTCGCGCCTCCATGATACCGGTGCGGAGACCCATCGCCTCGCACAGACGCCCTGCCAGTAAGGTACCATACCTCCTGTTGGTGGCCGCGGTGCAGGATGCCCGTGTACACGCCCGTGTCGCCGACGTTCAGCTCCACGGAGGCGACGCTTGATGCGCTCAACTCGGCCTCGTTCTACCAGGAGAGCGTGTCGCTGAGCACGCTGAACGGCAGCTCCAAGAAATACACGGCGTCGCTGGGGCGCTTCGAGAAGGCCTTCGTGTTCATCGTGGACCCGCGATCGTCCAAGTGGGCGTCGCTCTACAGCTTTTTCATCGCGTGCGCAGCGTTCACGAGCTGCTTGATGCTTTTCTTGCAGACGCTTGACGGACCCAACCACCACAGCACGTTCCCCGACTACCCCGACCTTCCCAATGACCATGCGTACTACGTGTCGGACCTCGTCTTCACGATCGTCTTCACGCCCGAGCTGCTCGTGCGCATGGCCATTTGGCCGTCCATGTGGAGAGACCACGAGTACCTCACCGAGCGGCGCCTCAAACCGTTTCTCAAGGACTTTTTCAACTGGTTTGACGTCGCGGCGATTCTGCCATTCTACACCGACCTCGTGTTCGGCAAGGACAAGAGCTTTGTGATCCTGCGGCTCTGCCGCTTGCTGCGCATCTTCAAGCTTGCGCGGAACCACTCAGGAACGTACATCTTGCTGCGTGCGATCAAGGCGAGTCTCGCGCCGATTTCGATCGCGCTCATCTTCTTTATGGAGATCGTGCTCTTCTTCTCGGTGGTGATGTACATGGTGGACCCAAACGTTGACCGCAACAAAGTGGGTTTCAGTGATCTGCTTTCCTCGGGGTATTTCGTCGTGGTCACGGTCGCGACCATCGGGTACGGCGACATCACCCCGACCAAGGGCAATGTCACGGCGCGTGTGGTCGCGGTCATGATTATCATGTCCGGGACGCTCTTCTTGTCGATGCCGCTCGCGATTATCGGAACCGAGTTCGATCGAGCCTGGAAAGAACACGCGCAGAATGTGCTCAAGTTTCAGCAGCAAGGCCAGTCCGTGGACGCTCTGTCCGTGGCTGACAACAAGGACCCCGACCACAAGCACGAAGTGCTCGTCAAATACAACACGCCCAACAAGCACTATCTGCGTGTCGCCGCGCTCACGGGCGAGGCCTCGCTCATGGTGCAGGCGCTGGCCCACGAATGTGCGAGCGACGAGTCGAGCGTGACCAAACTCCAAGAAATCGCAGACGATCTGAAGCAGCAGCTCGAGCGGTGTTACCTAAAGTGTGAGGAGCTCGGTCTTATGGTGAAGGACATGATCACAGCCAGAGCGGAGCAGACGGAAGACACACAGACGTTCCGCATGCAACTCAAACGAGCGTTGAACGACCCGAGTTCGTCCCGTGCGGCACGGTGGATGTACAGATGGGTGTCGTTCTGTCTTGTGTTTAGTATGATCATCGTCGTGTTCCAGACTATGCCCGAGTTGCAGACGTACGGGGAGAAGACGTTTTTGTGCGAGCGCGCGGTCGACCGGTACTGCCATACCGTGAAATCCGTCTCCCCCGAGCTCGACCCGGGATGCTACCGAACGGACAAGCCCACGGAGATGGTGAGATTCGGATGCTCGGACAAGGAGAAAGTGACTGATCCGAGTTGCTACGGCTACGGTCAAAACTTTGGCGCGCTCAACGTCGTGGATGGCGGACTCACTTGCGACAATTCGACTGCGTACCCCAAGCCTCGGCGCGAGTCTACGGGTCAGCTCACAAGAGTGGACGGGAACGCATCCCTGACGACGCAGTATCCCTCGAGTCTGCTCACACTCGTCCCCTTCCGCGTGGACTCGGAGTTGCCGGTGGCACAGCGTAAGCTCTCGGTGTGCAAGCGCTGGGAGTGCGATAATTTTCATGTGACCTTCCTCGAGTTTGGCGATTCCTACGCGGCGCTGGAGTACATGTTCACGCTCACGTTTATCTTCGAGTTTGCGGCGGCGGTGTTTGCGAGTGACGACCGTCGTGCGCACTTCAAGAACCCTGTGCTGTACATCGAAATGGCTTCGTTCATCCCGTTCTTTGTGTTCGAGGGTCGTCGTTTTTTCTCCGGCGTTGATCCTATCTATGTCATCACGCCCGGGTCCACAGATTTCCTCACGTTTCTTCGCCTACTGCGCGTTTTTCGAATCTTCAAAATCCAGCAAAGCATCCCCGTCACGAAAGTGTTGTGGGAGTCGATCTCCAAGACGTCGACGCGACTCACGATCCCGTACTTCATGCTCGCGCTGGTCTCGACGATCCTGTCGTTCATCGTGTTTGAGCTCGAGAAGGGCGAGGAGTGCTTCTACGGGAACGAATGCATCGTTGCAGGTTACAACATGACCAACCCACCGGAGTTACTCGGCTCGCCCTTTAATAAGCGGTATCTCGTCAACTCCAAGGGCAAGATCTCGCCGTTTGACGACTTCTTTTCAGCCTTTTGGTTTGTGATCGTCACGGTCTCGACGGTTGGGTACGGCGACATGGAGCCTGTCTCCACGTCCGGCAAGCTTGTCGCGGTCATCGCCATGCTGTTTGGCGCGTGCTACACGGCGATGCCGTTGACGCTCGTCGGTTCCCAGTTCAACAAGAGCTACCGCGAGCACAAGCGGCGTGATGCGCTACTGCGCACAAAGATTGACGTCAGCAAGCCATTCTCGCTCCCCGCCACGGACGTGCAGCTTTGGGACAAGTTCGCGCAGAACGACGCGTTCAGGGCACTCCAGAACAAGCTCAAGGACAACATTGCGCCAATTCTGGACATTATGGATGAGGAGGAAACCGTTGACGACGGCAAGAAAGCCCACGTGCTGCAAGCTGCCAGCGAGATGAAGGACATTATGTACCGTCAGCGAGTGAGTGGGATAATCGCTGTGGTTGAGGCAGAGAGTCGAGACTAACTGTACTTGCTGTCGTGCTGTAGTTACTGGTCATGCAGGTGAGCACCATCGTGAACGAGCTGCGCAAGGAAGGCGTTCGGCTCGCGGAGCAGCAGACGACCGCGTTACAGAGCGTGACGTAAATTCACGAAGTTTCAACATCGTTACTTGTATATAATAGACCTCTTCCCATTGGAGGCCTCGGCTTGTTTCATTCCTATCTAATGTACTTTGATGCATACTGTTCGGCCTGGGTGTGTGCCGAGGAACGGCATCTCAATGGACGACACTCGAGCGATTGTTCTGACTGCTTTTCCAGAGCGCGAGTCGCGCCTTCGATAGCGCTAGCAACTTTCTTGCCTGGCCCATCAGCCCACTGGACGAGTGGGTGCCAGTCCCCTTCGCGAGTCTTAACACGCGATGCCGGCTTGGCGCCGCTAGATTCTCTTTCTTCCTGCCTTTCGTCTCCATCGGCGCTGGAGAGGATGGCGCGGTTGGGACCGATCTGTGGAGGCTAACGTCCTCTCCGTGGAGAATGCGGACCAGCACATCGGTCGGAATCTCCTCCACGGAGACACCGTTCACTGACAGGATACGGTCACCGATGTTAATGTTTTGGCTTAACAGCGCAGGGCCGTCGGTGCGCAAGAATGACTTGAAAACTGGTCGGCCACTGAGCATCACGTCGGTCTCCAGCTGGATGCCGACGGGTCGGCGGTTGTCGGGAACCACAACACACTTGACGTTGTCGCTCACGACTGGCGTAAACGACCGCACGCCCTCGCAGTTTGCGAGGCCGTGGTACCGCTTGATAGGCGGTTCTGTCGCTCCATTAGTCGATGCAGTGTCATCAGGTGAATCGGAGACTGCATCGGGGTTCACATGAGACTGACTCTGTATGATCTGGAAGAAGCTGAGAGGCTTTCGTTCGATATGAACGGGAAGGTCGTTGTCTGGTGTGTCCAAAGAGAGCATGAACTGAGACACCAACTTGCCCTGAGGCTTGAGGGTCTCCGATCCTGCGATTGGCGATGTGGAAGATGATGTCGATGTCGTTCGCGACGAGTCAGAGGTGCTCGCGCGCGTACGTCGTCGTCGCTGCCATGGTGACAGAGGTGCGTGGGCGAGGTACTCGCGGCGATACGCCTTCAAGTCGCGGAATCGTAGTGTGCGATGAGAGCCGAGCAGCTCGTCGAGCGACTGGTTCACGATCGCGACGACCCCGTCGTCATCGCTGAGTGCACTGGTTGATTTGTCGTCGTCACTGAAATTGGACGAGGAGCTCACACGGAGCGTCGGAAATCCATTGATTGCCATGAGATACTGGTGCTCGCAGATGCCATCGCTGCGCGTGCGCCTCCGGCTCGCCGGTGATGAGGAGGAGGCGGCTTCGGTTCCCGTGTTTGTCGTCGCGAGTGCCGCATAGCTCACAACAGCCACCTCCATCATCATCTCCACGGGCACGAAGCAGAACCACTTGAGCTGATCTCGCGCCGTCAGCGTGACGACCTGGTAGTCTTGCTGCAGTCGATCAGGTTGTGCCAGCCACAACGTCTTCGGGAACGACTCGGCGTCGTACAGCAGCGCCATGACGTCGTCCACGGGGGCGCCCAGCACCGAGTCCTCTTCTATCCGCACGAGTAACGTATTCACCAGAGCGTCTCTCGAGCTTCCACGATCATCACGGGTTCGAAATCCCATGGCCGTGAGGAGCGCGGTCTCCACATAGGCGAGCTTGAGTGGTGTCGTCATGATGTAGCTCTCCGAGAAGCGAAGCCCCGTGGGCTGCTGCGGCGCGAAAGTGACCTCGAACTCGCCCTCGCGAAGCCGCGGGTCCTCGTCGCGGGCGACATACGTCTGCCCCTTCTGCCACTTGGCGACCGCGCTGTCAGCGCTGTCGAAGCGATCGACGCCCAGGAACTCGAGCCGCGTGGGCCGCGTCGCGACGGTCGCATGGAGTTTCTGCATGACGTCAGCAAAGCTCCATTCGGTGATCGGCACCTCGTCAATCGTGACGAGCACGTCGCCAGCATGAAGTGTCGGACACGATAGCTCCCCATAGCCTATCCGAGCCCATCGCATTATGCGTCAGTCCCAGCATGATCTTGTCGCGTCTGTGGGTCGCTCCGACGTACCTCGCAGCTGCAGGAGCTTGCTCACGACCACGCTCCCCTCGCCGTCCACAGCGATGCTGATACCCAGATCGCCAGCGTCATCAAACACCACCTACCGTACCAATCCCATCCTGTCAGTCCACCCATCGGATGACATGCTACAAGTAATAAATAGGTCCGCACGTCACCAACCTCCAGCTCGTCCACGCCCGCCGCGTCGTCGTGGGTCTCCACGTCCAGTGCGAGCGCGCGCGCCTCGGCCATCACAACGAAGAAAAAGAGGTCGTCGCGAGTAGAGACAGTCCACAGGCCACTTAGCAGCAGCGCGGGGCCATCGGGCGAGCGAGCGCGGCAAACTGCGTGTCAAAGGCGGCGGTCCCGCTACAGTAGACTGGCGACGCGATTTTGCATGGGATGCACGGAGAAACCGTCTACGAGACAGTGCGGGGGATCACATGTCGCGCGAAGGTCGCGCGAAGGTGACGAAGAGCACATGTAGCCATGTGGGACACCCAAATGGGTTCGCTGTCAACAATCCAAGCCTGAAGATAATACAAAGTTGATTCTTGTGTTCGTGGGATTAGATGCGGAACCCTGAGGCCGGTAAAAGATCGATCCGCTTCTCCACCAGCGCTTTCTTGATGGGGAAGAGGTTCTCGATACCCTGGGCTTTGGCTTCGTCGAGAGCATGCAGCGCGGCCTCGCGGAACTTGTCGTCCTCGCGGGAGAGTGCGGTCTCTGCCTGCGCGTCCATGAGTAGCTCTGCGGCACGCTCCTCCATGAGCGTCTTCTTTCGAGCGTCGTGCTGTTGCTTCTGTGCCACCGCGAATCGCAAGTTCTCGAGACGTACGTCGTACTCATCCTGGCGTTCCTGCATCTCCACCTTCTTGCCGTACTCTTCCCACTGCTTGACCGCGTCCTGCGCTTTCTGCTTCTCAGCTTGCTTCTCCGTCGCTTTGTGTTCGAGTTGGCTCTGTCGGCTTCGATGGATAGCCGATTTCTCGGCAGCTCGACGGTCCGCACGCTCCTTCAGGTCGCGGTCCTCCTTGGCACGCACTTCTTTGGATTGATTCTGGAGACGTTCGTCACCCTTCTGCTCGAGCTTGAGCAAGTTCTCCGCCGCCAAGTCAATCATGCGCTGCTTGCGAGCCTGTGTCTTCGCAAACTTCTCGCGCTGCAGTGCATCTCGCTTGGCATTGCGCTCTTTCTTCTTCTGCTCGTCCAGCTCACGTTTCTCGTCTTCTTGACGCTCTAGCTCCTGGAGAGCTTCCTTGTGAGCCTTCAGCCGCATGTTCGCGAGCTGGGTCTCCTCGCTCGCCTGCTTGGCTTGCATACGTCGCTGTCGCTCCTTTTCCAACTCTTCCTTGTAGTCTTCTTCTGCCTTTTGCTTCATCAGCTCACCGTCGCGCTTCTCCTGTGGACGACGACGACAAGTGTTGGTTAGAGAATTGGCTGTTTGTGGCGTGTATCCTAACCTACAGGTAAACAACGAACCTCGCGGAGCTGAGCGATGTATCGCTGCTTATACTCTTCAAGTTGCTGCTTCTGGATCTTGGCAAGTCTTTCGTGCTCCTTGTGAAGGCGCTGCTTTTCACGCTGCTCCTCCTCCACGCCGTGCAGTACACCTTCCAACACTTTGCGGTCGTACTCTTTGCTTATCAATTCGTCCTGCGCACGCAGCATCGTCTTCTCCTCAAGCTGCAGCTTACGGTGGTGAACGACATCGGCTAATAGCTGCTTGCTACGCAGCGTCTTCATGCGATCGGTCTGCTCGTTCAACAGGCGATTCGCTCGTTCGATCTGTCGCGTCCGTGCGTCCTTCTGGAGCCTCGCCTCCTCCTCGTCGATCTTCCGGCGGACCTCCTCCTCTCGTTCCTCTTTGTCTTTCTTCCACCGATCTTTCTTCTTACGCATTGCCTCGATTGTGTTGGGCCACTGCGATTTGCGGTCTTCAGACTTCTCTTTGAGCGCAAGTCTGCGGGCCTCCCGATCGGTTTGTGTAGGCGCCGACACGCTTGCCATCATACGCTCGAGCTCATCGGCCGAGAGAGTCGTCACCGTCGGCATCGTTGATCGTCACCGACCGTGTCGTTCACTTGGTATCCCTGACAACTCTACGTGCTCTACAGTCAGTCACCTGATAGCAAACCACACACAGCCTGTCTTGCATTGCCACGTGCTCAGAACCATACCCGGGGATTCCCCAACAGAGAAGCAGATCTGTTTTTGGCCATGGCCCGTCAACCTTGAGATCAACTATATCGGGGACGCTGCGGCAGTGTTTCTCTTTATTTTCGTGATCTCTTTCAAATTCTCTCTCTTGGCTGCGTCTGGAACGGCGTACATTGTTCACAGGCCTTGTACAACGCCGCTTCTGTCACAATTGCGGCGGTTGTGTTGGAGATCTTCACCACGATCCAATCAACCTTGCTTCGTCTTCTTCGTCGCACTGGTTCCAGAAGTGCGAACTGGCTTGACATGAGGATGATAATGGCGAACTTCCTCAACCATGCGCTCGCGAATCTCAGCGACTCCCATCTTCTTCTCGTCGAAGTCCAACGTAATGGTCGCCGGTGCCACGATCTCCTCCTCAAGCGTTCGGATACTCGCTAAATACTTGTGCGAGAGTGCGTCATCCAATGATGCACGCTTCTTGGGGTTCATGCGAAGCATCCACTCGAGAAGGTCAATGGCTTCAGGCTCAGCGCCGGGGTAAAGCTCTTGCAGGTTCTTCTTCGGTCGAGGAGGCAGGCTTCGCAAGTACATCTGAACATCAGGGTCTGCGATCTCAGCAATATCGTCTTCTTCCATCGTCCCGAGCACATCCAAGATCGTGTTGAGCTGATCCCGGCTGTCCTGAGGCAGAGCTGTTTGGCCCGCACCAGGGCTCAACGGGAAGCATGACACGCCTGGGAACAGCGGTTCTCGCTGGTAGTGGGACGGCACGCTGCTTTTCTGCATGCTCAGTAGTTCAGCAAATATACAGCCAACCTGTTTCATGGGAACCGATCCATTTGTCAGCAACACACACTTTCGAGACAAAAACAATCGTCAGGAGTGAATACGTACCGACCACACATCGATGGCAGCCGAGTAGTCATGGTCCCGGAAAATGATCTCGGGCGCTCGGTACCAACGCGTGACCACGTGCTCGGTCAACTGGCGCTGGATACGCTTGCCAGGGGTGCGCGGATGAACCCCCGTGCCTTCTAGCGCTCCACGGTCATCCGCTTCCGGCTCGCCCGCGCGTTTCCGCTTGCGCGTGGACGACTGCTTGGACGAAAGGCCGCGTGCAAGACCGAAATCGCAGATCTTGATCGCCACAGGAGACAGATTCAACAACACGTTTGCCGGCTTCAAGTCGCGATGGACAATCTCCGCCGAGTGCATGTACTTGAGTGCCTTTAGAAGATCCAAAAGCAGCCACCGCAAGTGCTCGGCTGTCAAGAACTGGGGCGAGTGGAGCAGCTTTTCGAGGTCGGACGGCAGGTACTCGAACACGACAAATAGGTCCTGAAAGTTTTGACTGTCGCGCGGCGGAATGATCTCACGCAACTGCACAATGTTTGGGTGACGCAACTGACGAACGATGGTCAGCTCGCGCAGGATCCGCTTCGCGTCGATCGGGTCGGAAAACACGTTCTGGATCTTCTTGATCGCGACGATCTCGCCCGTGGGCAAATGCTTGCATCGCACGACCTGGCCATAGCTGCCCTGGCCGAGCACACATTCAATCGAGTAGTTGGGCGCAATGTCGCTCCACCCTGGAATCTTGGTGGCGTTGGATCCGTTGCCCGCCGGCGGGAGTCCCTTGGATGGAGCGACGGCCACAGCCGCGGCATTCCCAGCGACTGCGGCGGCTCCCTTGGCGTCCGTCGCGGTCGACGCAGCGTCCGCCACCACTGCGGGCGTCTCGGCGAGTGCCGTCTGCGAGTACTCGAGCACGGGGCCGATTTGCTGCGCGAGCACGAGCATGCCCTGACCCACGGGGTTCGACAGCAGTGGCGTACAGGTCGCGAGCAGCGAGAGCTTGTTGCCGTCGCGCTTGATAAACTCGAGCATGACGCCCATGGACGGCGCGTTCTGCAGACACCGCGCGAGCGCGTCGTTGAGGCTCGCGGCCGTGTGGGGCGGCACGAGGTACGGCATCTCCTTGGTCAGCTGTCGGCCGGCCATCTCTTCACGTGAGTACCCGAGTGTCTTGATGGCCGTGTCGTTCCAGAGGATGATACGCATCATCTCGTCCACCACAAACACCATGGCCGTCGACGTGTACAGCGATTTCCCTAAACTCGCGAGGCTCTCGGTAGTCGCGCAGTACGACTCGACCGACTGCACGAACGCCTGGACCTTGGGCAGCGTCGCGAACTCGTAGTGCTCGCCGATCGTCTGCTGCATGAGCTTGCGCACGAGCGAGTTGCCCTTGGGGACTCCTCCGCCTCCTCCAGCTCCTGCGCCTGGGTGGTTGGGGGACATGTGCTGCATGGGCGGACCCGACGGCGGGAGCCCACGCGCGTGCGGGTGAGGGGCGTACGCATGCGGATGCTGCGGTGGTGGATACCCCGCTATGTGAGGGGGAGGCGGGTACGCCATACCACCGCCGCCGTGGGGGAGATGGCCGTGGGGGACGCCGCGAGAGAGTCCCCCTCCTCCTCCTCCTCCTCCTCCCCCACCTCCGCTGTTGCTGCGTCCGCTGTCGCTGCCGCTCGACTCCCCACCCGTGACTGACGCGTCGAACGTCACCGTCGGGCCACGCATGCCCGGTAGTTTACTCCCGTTATGCATTGAGGGTCCTTCCGGTTAGCTCCTTTTCTCACAGGCCCCGTAGCGTCCTTTGTCTCCTCTCGGTTTCTCTCTCCCCGACCTGACCTCTCTCCCCTAATGGACGCGTGTGAGCGTGGGCGACCGTGGCGACGTGGAGGATGTGGCGGGGCCGATTGATCCTAGTCTCCGCCACGGGAGAAACCTGGCAAGCAAAAGAAAACACACCAGCAAAACACAAAAAAGGTGGTCCAAGAAACCCACGCGACCCGCGGGTTTCACAGCGCCCGTCCTCCCGGGTGGTGACGCGCCAACACCAGCGTCCACCGTAGTCCACTATCTATCCACCTCCACTTTTCCCAAGAGGGATGCATAAGGGGTAGGGAAACATCTGAAAAGGGGTAGGGTATCCGCCAGAAGGGAGCGGATCCACTTCGAGGACTCTTGAAGCGACAGACATTCGGACGCTCCAGCTGGTGATCCGCATGGAAAATGCACAATGCATCTTCTCAAGAAAGGTCACCATGGTCATGCTGGTACACTACAGCAGCAAGATCTTTGGTGAACGAGCTCACGTCCCTCATCCACTCGACGTCAGCTCAGAGCTCTGCTGGTCGCTGTCTTTTGGAGCCATCCTTCCCTACTCTGGCGATCCTCCACCACCATGACGCGTTCTTACTCCCGACAGCTAGCTACCGCATGAGAGCTTCTCCCGCGTCCATTCGGATGTGGGGGGTCCTATTACCAATGCATTCAAGGATCACCCTCGACTAATGCAACGTTCGCACTTGGGACAAAGTATTATCAATGTACGATCTCATCAAGTGTAGCCATCCAGTGGTACACCTAGCAGCGCTCGAAGATGCGATAGAGCTTGGTCAGACACGCCACGGGTCGCAGGATGGTATTGTCATTGAGATCGTCCGGTGGAGAGAACGGCAGCAGTGCTGAACTGGTGTTAGGCTCGGGTGTGCTCTTGAGCGCTGGAAAGATCACGTGCTCGAGGACGAGTGCGTGGCGCTCGGGGTGGTTCGGATACCACAGCTCACTATACCATTGAGCCAGCGCATGTGCGACGTTGTCGAAGCAGGGCTGCTCTTCGTCCCACTGCACCTCTGTCGCTAGCTGAAAGATAAACTCGGGCAGTGAGTGGAGAGATGGCTCGTGGTCGCCCAGCAGACGCGGTAGCGATCGAAGCATGCCGCGTGCATCAATGTCGAGAGCAAAATACTCTGCGAGCATCGGCCCATTCGAGACGAGGAGTTCCGTGATCTCTTTTGCCAGTTGGTCCCGTGGCCCGTCGTCGGGGTCGTATCCACTTCGAGGATTACCGAGAGCCTCAAACACCAGTTCGTACACGGAGAGCGGCACCGGCAGTTGAAACGCACGGAACGAGCCAAACTGCTGGAGCACCTTCTCGTAGAAGAGATGGAACGCGACGTCACGGTGCCGCACGAGGTACAGCTTCGTGCGATACTGAATCAATGAGTGTTGGCGATTCACGACACCCACAAAGCTGTGTCCACGAAATAGCTACAACACTCACGAGCGTCAGCAAATATTACCTGCAGCATCCAAGGTACATGACGCACCTTTTCGAGAGCTCGGCTGCGTCGTCGCTCGATGGTCTTTTGCAGGTTCTGGACACTAGTGAGCTGTTGAGCATCCTGCGTTGCCGTCACGAGGCTCTCGCGACGAGACGGTGACGCCGCATCATCCTCCGATTCGGGCTCTGGAACATGATCAACGAGAGTATTACCACACACTCAGCACATCTGTCTGGTCACTTCCGGTAGTCAATGCATACCTTCTTGGGCAACTGCCTCGCGATCGAACGAGTCCGAGAGACGCCGCTTCTTGCCGCTTCTGTTTGGCGCGCCTGTATTACCTGTTCGGGCTGGAAAACTATCTTCGCTTTCACGAGGTAACAATGTAGTTTCGTGTGCATCGGTGGCGTCTTCCGCCTGCGACATTGTAACCTGTGAACTGCGCTGCGATTCCAGGAAGAAGTACTTATCGATCGTGTTCGAGCGGTGGTCGGTGCGCACGAGCTTCTGCGGTGCCTGCAGGATACCATAATAGATGATCAGTGTTAAGACCCGTCTTCGAGCAAATGATGAATGAGTGGGTGGGTTTGTTACCTTATCTGCGGAGTATTTCTTGGATTCTGGAATCGCGCGTTGACTCAGATCCACTTCAATCGACTGCGACGCGAGCACAGACACTTTTCCTTGCTCCTCATTTGCAGGTGTCTCCTCGTTTTTCGCGTCACCATTATCATCGTCATCTGATTCTTCATCAGTGTCGATTGCAACGGTGCGTGTCGAAGACGAGGATGTCGGGAGATTCGTCAAAGGCAGCGAGTTACGGTCACCTTTTGCCTTAAGATCGCTCTTCACCATCATTGTCGTGATCGGTTGCACCACAAATACGCGGCTCTCATTGCTGCCTTTGAGTTTCTTCTCGAGCTCTCGCGAGACGGCCTCCACGACCACTTCCTCATACAGAAACTGCACCTCTCGCTTGGTCGGATGGACATTCACGTCCAAATTTTGCGCTGGCATCTTGAGACTCATGTACATAAATGGATGCGTGTGCTTGGGCAAGTACAGCGAGTACACGTACTCGCATGCACGCTTCAGGGGCGCGCAGTCGACCAGGCGATCATTGATAAACAGAATAAAGTTGATCGACTTTAAGCTGGGAAACACAACCCAGAG
>JAADVY010000545.1:0-15177 GCA_023336035.1 Pythium plurisporium
GCGGACGCCGAGCGGCGCGCGCTTGACGGCGGTGCGCGAGGCGAGAGCGAGCGCACGACGGGCGAACATGGCGGACGAGGAAGAAGGGAAGAGACGGTCGCCGGCGGATTGGTAAATGGGAGCGTGGGTTGCCCATGACGCGGCAGGAAGATCCCCAGAGACTGATGGGCAAGGTCACTGTCGCGGGGGGGAGCAGCTCCCGAACATCAAACCAGAAGCATGGCCGAGCCGAGCAAGAAGACTACGCTGCAGGAGCTCCTGGCGCGGCCGCCGCGGACGTGGGTGGACACCGTGATCGTCGCGGTCGTGAAGGACCCGTACTTTTACGGTGGCGTCGTGCTCGCGGTGTTTCTCGCGCTGTCGCTCGTCGCGCTGTGGGCCACGCGGCAGCTCATCAAGTCGATCGACCGCGACGAGCGCAAGAAACGCAGGGCAGCGAGAACGCAGCAGCAAAACGACCAACGCTTTGGTACAGACGACAAGAAGACCCAGTGATACCGTAGCATGGAGGAGGTTCAATTTGAAGTGGAGGGTGATATATTCATAATAGTACAATTGAGGGAAGGCAATTTTGGACCGAAGACATGGAGTTGGCGGACGACGCACACGCACACACACACGCTAGATAGCCGCGTGTTTATAGTTGGGTGGGCTGCTCCCACGGCTTCTGTGCGCGCCGCTGGTTCCAGTTCAGATTGGTGATCATCGACTCGAACCAGTCCTGGTTCTCGTTGATGCGGCAGACGGCGGGCACCGGGTACGACGACACGCGCACGATAATGCTGTCGCCGCGCTCGAGCTGCACGCGGTTCTTGCCGTCAAACGACACGTACGCGCTGGACGCGCGGCTGTTCATGGGGAACACGATCTTGAGCGTCGCGCTGTCGTGGAACAGCAGCGGACGAAACGACAGCGTGTGCGGACAGATGGGCGTGAACAGCATCGACGGCACAGACGGATGTGTCATCGACCCGCCCGCCGACAGCGAGTACGCCGTCGAGCCCGTCGGTGTCGCGATGATGATGCCATCGGCCGCAATCTTTGTGATCTGGAGCCCGTCGCAGTAGCAGTCGAGCTCCACCAGCGCGGCGGACGGGCCGCGGTCGATCACGATCTCGTTCAGGGCGTGCACGGCCGAGAGCGACTCGCGGGTCTGGTCACGACGGATTATCGTGCCGACGAGCCGCGATCGCAGCGACATGTAAAAGCCGCCGTTGAGCACCGACGTGATGTGCTCAAAGCCATTTTCCACGTCAAACGGCGTGAGAAAGCCCAGCGAGCCCATCGCGAAGGCCAGCACAGGCGGCACGCTTTTCCTGAACATGGACGACACCCAAAGCACGGTACCGTCGCCGCCCAACGCGATCACAAAGTCGATGTTGTGTTGGCACTCTTCCCATTCGTCGTCCGAGTTCCAAGTCTTGGTGCGCGGGATCTGTAGCTCCTTGTGGACGGTCGGCTCGACGTACACGTTCATGCTCTTCTCGTTCAACAGCCAGTGGGCCATGCGCACCAGCGTTTGTGTGACGTTGTCTTCGTTGGGTTTCTTGATGATCAGCACGGTCTTGGGCGGCTCATCCCAGAGGCACTGCACGTTGTTGCGCGCACGGTGCTGCGTGCGGATGCTGCGGTTCATGGGCGTGAAGACCTCGCACTGCTCGTCCGAGCACTGAAGCAGACGGAACGACGAGCGCGTGCCGACGACTTCGCCACCCGAGTCACTGTCGCTCGAGCTGCTCGAGCCGTCGTCCTGGTAGATACCTTCACCGGGCGAGCCAATCGTGTCGGCGATGAAGCGCAGCTCCGAGTTGGTGCGCTTGCGCGGATGGCTCTTGACCTTGCGGATGTCCTTGGCGATGCTCTGGCGATTGCGCGCGAGTTCTTCCTGGCAGCGCTTCATCCAGTAGTTCTTCTCGGCAACCGCGAGCTGGAGCTGCTCCTGCAGCTCCTGGATCTTGGCCTGCATCCGCAGCGGGCTCTGCGCCTGCATGTCGCAAAACGCAAGCAGGCGCTTCATCTGGTCGCCGATCGCGCGGATGTCGTCTTCCACGGCATAGCTGCCGCCGGCCGACGACGCGAGCGAGAGCCGCCGCAGCGGCGTATCCATGTCGTCGAAGCTGGACGCGCGTGACATCACGGAGGAGCCGATCTCAAAGGTCTGCGCGGACTCGGAGTCGGTGGGCGACGCCGCCGTGGTGGTCGTGGATTCGTCGGTGGGCGGCGAGAGCACCGAGAGCTGGTGCCCGATGCGCTTCTTGGAGACGGCGCTGCTGCTGGCTGCGACTGACGCGTCGCACTCGCTCAGACTCATGCAGACAGAAGAAGGAGACGGCAGGTGAAGACCTTGGAGCGGCAGATTCGCGAGTGCCGGCCGCGCTCAGCTCGTGGGTCCGATCCCCTCGGTGTCTGTGTGAGTGGGCACGTAGCTGTTCGGCAACGTGCGGGAGGTTCCCCGAAGGTTGCCCAAAGAGAGTCGGTGGACCGGCACGGTGGACGAGCGGACGAGTGACGTGTGCAGCGACGGGACGCACCTGCACTCTGGCCAGCCGTCGATTCGTAATCGTCAGCGGTGAGAATCCAGTGCTCACGGAGAGAGGGCTTGCTAGAAGGCGGCGTGTCACGATGGATGTCGCACTCCCCACATCGGCTCTGGATTGGATTGCTTGGGGGCCGGATTTTCCAGAGAAACGCAACGATTCTTGTGCAGCTTAGGTAGCCCAGCGATCTACTGTATCGGTCCTGGCTGGCGACTTTTGATGGGCAGGAATGGCCAGTGCCACTTCGACTGCTGTTGGCTGCGGTCCTTGGAGCAGTGCGTCTGCTGCTGCACAGAGTGACTAACACAACGTCCGACTGCGAGCACTTCCACTAAAGTACAGTCTCGAGACCTGCCGTCGCGTCGAACGAACGCTGGATAGTTGGATGCTCCACGCTGCAACATGCTTTGTATTACCAACTCTCGCCACAGTGCGATGTTGTGATCTTTTCCATCAAGTGTGCAATGCATGGAGCCGCTGACGTACGCCTCGGGGCCGTTGATGGAGCTGTCCAGGCTCGATGCCGGATTTTTGGCCCAGAATGGTGGTCTTTTCTTTTGCATCTCCATAGCGGTTAGGGGTGGCGGATCCACTTCGCATGAAGGAGGTGGCTCCAGTTCGCGCAACAAGTTCGCAAAACATCAGACCGGGGCAATATGGCCGACGGCGACAAGCAGGTGGCGGCCCCCGTGACAGCGGTCGCAGACCCACCGAAGCCGCGCGAAGGAGCGAGAGGCAGCCACGCGCAGGGCACGCTCAAGTACGAGGTCGTGGCGGGTCGCACGGCGCTCACATACGCGTATGCGACGTATCCGCTCAAATTTCTGCACCCGCGGCACACGATCCGCCAGGGCTTTGACACTTTCGTGACGGTACGGTACACTATGCTTTGAGTTTTCTCTCTCTCTTGTCGCTCCCTCCCGAAGCTCTGTCTTCGGCGACGGGGCGTTGCGATATTCAAACTGAGTAACTGAGTATGGCGGTCGTGGACTGTACTGTAGTACATGCTGGGCTACGGCGGCGGACTCGTTGGAGGAGATTCGGTGGAGATCAACTGCGATGTGCGAGAAGGAGCAACTGGTACGCGCGAACGTTTTGCACTCCATGTGACTGGATCTCATGTGCTGGACGGGGCTGGAAGAGCTGGCTGGCTCCCTGATGGCGCGTCCATCCAGATGGCTACATTCCGCTTGCATTTCAAGATTTAACATCCGACTCTTTTTTGGTGGCCGTCCCATCGCCATGCCATGGTATGCACATGACAGTGGTGCTATCGACGCAGGCAACCACCAAGGTGTTCAAGGCCGAGGTCGACCGCGACTTTGTGCAGCAAGTGTTCGCGTTTCACGTGGCCAGCGGCGCGACGCTCGCCGTGCTGCCCGACCCGATCACGTGCTTTGAGCACGCCAAGTACCGCCAGCGCCAAGCGTTCCGCTTGCAGGACCGCGACGCCAACCTCGTGTTTGTCGACTGGCTCACGAGCGGCCGCAAGCGCAACTTTCTCGCGACGGGCTCGCTCAAGGACGACCGCCGCGAGACCCACGAGCACTGGGACTTTGACGAGTACGACAGCGCGGCTGATGTTTTTGTCGGCGACGAGCTCGTGCTCTCGGACCGCGTGCGCTTGGTCGGTACGTGTGCACACGAAAATGCGAGGGATCGTCCCACCCACCCCATCCCGTGATGTTCTTATTAGATGACGAGCTCGTGAGTCTACGCAAGCGCATGCGGGGCACGCATGTGCTGGGTCTCATCGTGCTCCTGGGACCGCGCCTCCACTCTATCACGGCACGCTTGCTGGAGCTGAGCCAGCGAAAGCGGCTCCACCACGCGCACGAGATCACGCCGCAGGGCCGGCTCGCCTCCGCGGGCGACACGCCGGGCGTGATCTCCTCGGCGAGTCCACTCGGCGCGGACGGCGTGCTGCTACGTCTATGCGCCGACGACACGGAGCACGCGGTCGCATTCGTCCGCGAGCTGCTTGCACCGCTCCATGAGCTGCTCGGACATGTTCCATTCCAAGAGAACCGATAAGAACCTGATAGTAACCGCCGTGCAAAGTGGTCAGTGAGTATCCATTGTTACAGGTATCACCTTTCGCAGGTCACGCCGTGCCCAGTGGGCACTGCCCACCCCCTTTGTGTGTGTGTTCTTCTTTGCTTTCCCCCCAGTCAAAACCCCCGTGCCGGCCTGCTTTCGGACCCGTCCGGAACAAGTAAGCCCCAAAGCGACCACGACGGCGCCGAGTTCCCACGCGGCCGTGGCGGCGCAGCTGGAGGAGGACATGTCGGACTACGAAGAGGAGGACGAGAAGTGGATACAGTGGTTCTGCAGCCTCTCGGGCAATGAGTACTTTTGCGAGGTGCCGCAGAGCTACATCGAAGACTCGTTCAACCTCTACGGGCTGCGTGCGCAGGTGCCCAACTACCAAGAGGCCATGAATATTATTCTCGATCTCACCGACATCCCGTACGACGACGACGTGCCGGCCTGTGCGGCGGAGCTGTATGGGCTCATCCACGCGCGGTACATCATCACGTCGCATGGGCTCGACGCCATGATGAAAAAGTACCGCGACCGCGACTTTGGCGTCTGTCCGCGCGCGCTCTGCGAGGGCCAGCCCGTGGTGCCCGCGGGCATGCACGACGAGTCCAAGAAGTCGGATATGAAGGTGTTTTGCCCCAAGTGCCGCGATCTGTACACGCCCGTGGCCGAGTACCAGTCCCCCGTGAGTACGTCACCACACACGATCTGCTGCCGTGGGTGTTGCTTGCTCTCTAACACCCGCATCTCTTCTATTACTCCTAGTTGACGGCGCCTACTTTGGCACGACGTTTCCCCACCTGTTCTTCATGACGTACCGGGAACTCGAACCCCCACCCTCCACAGTGCTCTATGTTCCGCGCGTCTTTGGCTACAAGATCCACAATCGGGGCGCCAATCGCCGGCGTCTCGCCGTCACAGCCAGCGAAGAAGAGGAAGCACAGGTGAGTGGTGGAGTCGATTTTGTCCGTATGTGTATCACTGTGTGCCATGGGGTCGGGATTTCCGTGGGTCCAGCACGTGCTCTTCCAAAACACCTCCGGTCGGACGCTCGTGATGGCTGTTGCACATAGTGCTGGTGACGCTGCATGTATGTGGCCCATGGAAGGCCGCTTGAATTCTGCCGGTGGTGTTTGTTGGATGAGCGTGTTCGACTTATACAAATCTGTGTTGTTGTTTTAACAGAAACTGTAATTCTGTATGTGCTAGCGACGAATCGTAGCCGGTAGTCGACGGAAAGGCGAGGAGACCGCGGACGCGGCGACCAAGATGAAGAAGCGCAAGCAAGAAGTGTGAAGAACGTTTTCTACCCTCGCGAGTTCGGGCCGATGAAGAACGAAAGCACGTTATCATCATCTCATGAACCATGGCAAGACCTCTCGACACGAACACGACGGTCGCTGACTTCACCCGTATGCATCTGGAGGAGGTGATCACGATGGCGCGTTGGTGGGAGACTCGGTGGTGGTTGTGGGGGACGAAGGAGGGACGATCTAGGGGGTGTTTGGCTTTATTTCAACTTGCGTGCCGCTGCTGCCCGTGGCCCTGCTTGCCGGTGGCGCTTTGATAGTAATAGGTGACAATTCAATTCGACTTTTGCTCTATCCGACGTGGGCTTTTCTGCAGGCCATGCATCGTTACATGACTCCATTGCCTTCTGGTTTGCTCCATTGGATGAATTGCTTGCCCACCTACGGTGGGGGAAGGCGTAGTTCGAAAAGTAGACAGAAATGTGCGACAATTACAAATGTGTATCAAAAAACGATAATATCACTATCAATGCACATGGACCCTCCCTCGCGTACCCAATGCGCGACGCTTCATTGAAGGAAAGAAGGAGGAATGGCAGTTTGCAGAATCTGGCTCTGGGGAGATGTGCGAGTCGCACTACAACCGATCGAACGACACAGAAGAACAACGAGGAGGGAGCACGTAGAGGACTTAGAGGTGGCGGGCTTGGACCCTCCGATGAGCCAGTTTGCATTTTACCCCGGCACCCGCACTCATTCGACTCTCTACGCTCTCCATGACTCTGGTCCAAACAACATTGTTGTCTTGGCTGTTCCCGCCACCAGGTGTGTGGTCTTGTCTGCAGGTAGTATTAAGCGCCTAATTTTCGTTGATTTGACCATGTAGGCAACTCTCTATCCAACCCAATCGTCATATCAGACGATGAGACGGAGTCTATATAGTGAGCGACTACGAGGACGGAGACCGTTTAGCTACTCGGGCTCCTCCAGGCTGGCCGTCGACTGCAAACTACTGGACGCTCAACGAGAACCCGGACGACGTACGATTCAGAGAGTTGAGTGTCGACTACTGCGACTGTACGCGGCGTTGCTTACCGGGATTCTGCCTGAACGCGAAAAGCGCCATGTTTTGCGGACCAGCCAACTGTGATGTTGGCTCTTTATGCGGCAACCGCCTTCTTGATTGCGACTCACTGATCATTACGCGTTGCATCACGGGCCTAGGTGTCATGACAACCTCGGCTATTCCAAACCGAACCGTGTTAGGTGAATACTGCGGTCGAATTGTGCCACGCTCTAAGCTCACAGTGGACGACAAGAAAAGAGGATTTGTCATGCGCTTCCGATCAAGAAGTACAAGCTCTGAGCGTGTCTACATCGATGCCTTCCCGGGAGGAAGTCTCTGTCGTTATGTTAACCATTCATGCTCTCCAAATAGTCGATTTGAAGAGCGAGCACTCGGGGGTGAGCGACGAATGGTCATTGTCGCACAGAGAGATATTGCGGCGGGTGAAGAAATCACGGCAATGTACAGCAGGCACATCAAGTTTCATTGCCTTTGCGGCGAAGCCAACTGTGTGTCGAAACGCCAACGTCGCCCGGCGTGGAAGTAAGCTAGCATCATGCATAACCATGACCAAGGACCAAGGCTAGCGAAAGGTACACTGGTTATGAATATCTGCGATCAATATATAAGATTTAGGATCACATTCATATGTTGACATCCCGAATAGATTTCAACCGTAAGAATCCAGGTCCGACTACAAACGGGCACAGGGTGGGCTCGATCCCGCGAGCGTGCGCATTCGTTCGCCTTCGGCGGCGTACGTACAGACAAATTTACGAACACAGACGATCGCCGGAAGCGTGATGGGCGGTGTTTCGGCCAAAGCGTCGCATTCGGCAGCATTCAGCGGTACGTACGACCCACCATGTGCGGGCCGGGACGAGAGACAGGGGCGTGATGGGTTCAGGCCTGACTACAAACGGGCACAGGGTGGGCTCGATCCCGCGAGCGTGCGCATTCGTTCGCCTTCGGCGGCGTACGTACAGACAAATTTACGAACACAGACGACCGCCGGAAGCATGATGGGCACCTGTTGAAGCATGTATTTGTCTATATTTTGTACTATGCGTGCCTCCACTACAGGTCGGCAAGCTTGTCGTGTGAGTCACGACGGGATGCATTGGCTTGTGCTTTTGGATGTGTCATTTCCGTTTGTGCAAGATTGGTCCGATGCCCGCGAAACGTGTTAAAGAAGCCGAGCAAGTTGATTTTGTTGAGAACGGGATCAGCAAGATTTGTGAGCCAAAGTCGTCTCCGCTGAAACGAATGAAGGCCGCGCGCGAGGGTCATGCTGTAGGTGATCACGTGACAGTGATTCTCAAGAGCGTCGCAGGTTCGTGCATGTAGAATGCGTAAATCTGATATAGTACTAATTATGTTGCGGTAGCCATGAAAACTCATCTCAAGCAACCGAAGACGAAGGGTATTCCAATGGACGTGTATCTTCGTGGAACCTGCCTTTTCGCGACAGAGCATGAATTCTCTGGGAGAAAGATTCTTCGTCTCCACATTGCAGACGAAGCGCCCGAGGATCCAATCGACGACCTTCTCGCTGTAAGTACAGAGAATTGTTGAAAAGTGTTGTACACACTAGTGACTACTTGCTGATGTTTAGATTGTGGCGGATTACAACGACGAAAGCGCGCCCGCGTACGACTCCGAGCTACTCACCATCGCGGTTTTTGGGGAGGACCTTCAGTCAGACGGCGTTCCAGAGGCCGGCTGCGTGGTTGAGGTGAAGAACATCCGCGACTTCCAGATGTTCAACGCGTCGTGCTGTTCAGCTGTTGCTCGTATGAAGAACATTGTGGTGAAAGAAAAACCGTAAAGCAGTGTGCAGAGTAGTCAACGGATATCGCATCGTTCCGAGGAGACGGAGCACCGTATCACGGGAGGAAGATTGTTGCATGATTGCGCCGATCAGCGAGGGTTGCATGCATATGTGTATTCAATTCATATGATGTTCGTCGTTTCGGACAGTTGTCGTAGTCTTTTGTCTTCATCGAGCATTGCAGCCGAAGGTACTGCCCATTGGGCAAGCTCCCGAGTAAATGGCGAGAAACAGGTAAAACCTCGTCTCTCCACAACACGAGACACCATGAGGTAAGCCTGCTGGGGTTTGTTCGCCCCGGATTGGTCTGCCTTCCAATCGACGACCGCCATGCTAGCCAGCGACTCTCCTTGAACCTTGTAAACTGTGGCGCCAACAGAGCAGACAAATGGGGACTGTTGGATCTTGAGAAATATTTTTCGCGAGGTTGTGCCTACGCCTGCTGTGAGACTCAGCGAAACCCCGCGGTATGCCGTACAGTCGTGAAAGACAGGAAAGAGACGAGGGTTCGCCCCATCCATGAAAGGTTTTGCGTTGACACCACGTTGCAGATTCAACAAAGCGAATAGGGGCCGGCGGTCAGGCAGTGATACTAGAGCACCAGTCCGTCTGTCGATGACTTCAACAAATAGAGTGTCTGACGGAAAATGTACGCTGTGGAGATGACCCGTTGTACCATTTGCGACACCCTTCTGCATTCGGATATTTTGAGTCACTTGTATTGGCATTCCGGGAATGAGATCCAGATACGGGGCCATTCGCCCAAATTTGTTGTCCGGGAGGGCAAGTATCATCTCGCGATCAGCGGCGCTAAGATGGCTCAACGCGCCCTTGAAATTAGCCATTACTCGGATAGGCAGATGGGTGCTATTTGTTGACATCTGGGAGACAAAAAGTCCATTGATCGCTGCTCTTGTGTCGTTGTCAGCAGCCACAAACGTTAACCCACGTGGCGACGTAAACTGTTCACCGCGCGAAAGCAGCTGTGCGTTTATCATTGCAACGAACTCGGGCGTCCAATTTCCATAGCGGGCTTGAGAGACTCCTCGCCCCCACTCAGGATCACGAGCGAAGCGCATACACTCTTGCAAAATGACAACACGGTCGAACTGGCGCCAAAGCTTGAACCCATCACTGTCGAACAACGAACATGTGGGCCCTTTGCAATCAGGGTCAACATACAGTGGGTCCGAGCCCACCGGTGGTAATTGAAAAAAATCTCCAGACAACATCATCGACGTTCCTCCAAACGGAACCCCATCTATACCTTTTGCTTTGGCGAGAAGACGTTCCACATTGACAAGTTGTGGCTTTGACATCATCGATATCTCATCAATCACAACACAGTCAACATGCTCCATGAGACCCGCCCCGCTTTTGCCTTGTAGAGCAACCTCAAAACTTGCGAGCGTTCTTCCAGCGATGAGCGTAGCCGCCTTTCCGGTCAACGCTGTTATCACGAGAGCATGAGGTCTTTCCCAGTTTTGACAAAAAGCCTCAACGGCAGCAACAACGCGGCTTTTCCCTGTCCCACCCTCTCCACCCAGATACATCAACAGCTGGTTTGCTCGCACATCTCCATCGCTCGCAAGCGTAGGTGAGAGGGTTTCGCGACACTTCCACTTGACCAGCAGATTCCGAGCTATCAGAGAAAAGGCCTTGTGCTCTAATCGATTAAGCGACCAATGTGATGACATTTCTTGGATAGAACAAAACGTTGCAAGCGGTCTGCGATCCGTTTCTTCACGTAGAGTTGGATCTTGCCAATCAGAGTTTGTTGTCTCAAGCAGGTGGGTTATCCGAGTGACCAAGTCGCAGTCATTCCTCCCGCCCAAATGCTCCTCTTGCGCGTTGTCGTACGCCTCATCGACCACCCACGCGCGCAGCGACTTCTCATCCGTCGGTAACGTATCGTGATGCAAATCATCTTCGGATGTGTTTGCAACGATGACAGGAAAACAAACCCGACCGAGTTTTTGGAGGGAATCGAGCACGTGACGAGGGTGGTTTGCCGGCCCAGGGAAGTGTGGCTTGACACCATCAGCTTGCTGGGAATGAACAATTGCATCCAAAAAATCATCTTCGTCTGCGGCAAAATCGGACTCGTCACTGCCACTGTCGGAACCTGATGGTATGTTCTCGCCCATACGATCCCCAGACCGTTCACATTCAGTGTTAGTACTCTCAGATTTCATACCACAGTAGTAGTCTTCCATATTGCTCATCACCATTCTGACAAAGACTGAGCGAGAGCTTTCCCAGGCTTGATATGATTCATACCAGCGACATTCTGTCGAATCACCATTTGCAAGACTACCATTCAACTGGAGAAGTAAGTCTGTTTTAGAGCGAAAAGGCTTGAATAGCACCAGCGCTGTCTTGCCGAACGATTCTTTTTGCTCGCCACTCATCTCTTCTGTCATGACTGGAAGACGTGCACCAGAAATGACCGGGACGGCATACTTGTTTCGGCAGCTGACACCGTGACTTGAACTCAAAGGATGCCCGACACCAAACTGAGTATCAGTCGAAGGACGGGCTAAACGCCGTCGGTAGCACGACATCGTGAATGTGAACAGGCTGTACAGTTCGTACTTTGGAGGCCGGTAAAGATAATCATCGAGCAAAGATGCAGTGCGATAAGTAACGTGCGATCGGTCCAAACTCGACACAACAGAACAGCCATACGAGGACCCGTCCAGCTGAAACAGAGCATCGCCAAGTTGAAGCCGGACCGTGTCGTGACTCACAAAAGAACATGACCCCCGTAGAATGTAAAGAGCAGCAAGAGGCCCAGCCACCTCTTGTTTATTCGTGAACGTGTAAGTCATACTGGCAATGAGGCGACGGTTTGCACCAGAAGATTTGCCTTCGCTGGCCAAAATCTCCTCTCGTACGAGCCGCCGTTGGAAATTTGCTAATGCAGCAGCGGACGTGCAATCAATAAACTTCTGCGACTTCGTCACATACTTGCAGCAGTAGCAAATTTTTGTTCTTGCATCGTTTCCACCGCAGACGATTTGTATATCGTGGTTGCACTTGAAGTTCGCCATGATGGTCTCGGTGTAACCATTGACGTATTCATTTCCAGCCAAACGCCTCAATGTAATGCCACTACTGTCAACACGGGTTTGGAACTCGCGATCTCGCGGATAGCCGTAACGACAACAGTCACCGAAAGGTGCATTGCGACTTTTTTTGAAGCAGCTGCCGGTGTGCCCCCACCAATGTGTGTTCAGACCGTTCACCAAGGAGGTCAGGATGTACGCTTGGCACTGACTCGATAAGCGTCGGTCGATTGGGGATGGGGGAGTTATCGCGATCCACCTGTGCATTGGGTCATTTCGAAAGGGATCGTCATCAGGTCGGACATATGCATTCCGGGACGAATCGAACAAAACAAGATTCCTGGTGGCTGCTGAGGTATGCTCATCGCCGGAAATAGCAGCGAAGTTCATTTCCCTTTCATGCATCGCAGCACGGACGCGTGTTGCGCATCTCACGGGTCGTTCTGACTGTCGTATTTCTTCCTCAGCTTCTTCCCTGGTAATCGATCGGCGAGGCAAAGGAAAACAAGGTGGTCGGTTCTGCAGCAACAGCTGTCGTTGAACGTGCTGGGGACTAACTTCCCGGTCACAAGTCTCGCATGCGAGCAACGCGGGCTCGCGTCTCTCCTTCAATTGCCGTCTTGGTAAGTTCTGGCGTGCACTGGATGGGATTGGAAGGGCGCGGTATCGCCAAGGGCAGCCGCACGTGGTGCACACAAGATCCGTGACTGGGAGAGGCATATCTGTCGTCACAATGCTGTCAGCGTAAGCGATGAACTTTGCACTGAACTCACTGGCAGTACTTCTCAACGCCGTCTCAAACTCTCCGGCGTTCCTTGGCATACCACTTATCCATATCAGAAAGTGAATATGCAGAGTTCCTCGCCCCTGCGTTTCAACCACGCCATAATATGCCTTTGTGAGACCAAACAAGCCGATTCCAGTTGCACGCTTGGATGTGGGGTCGACACATAACACCTTCGATAAAAATGCAGTCACAAGACGTAAAAAGAGTCGTGCAGATGCACAATCATCGGCCATTGCTGCCTGGTGAAGCTCGCTAGATGTAGGAGTGCGCGCTGACACAAAGTCAAAAAATGATTCCACAGAGAGAATACCGGAGTAGTGGGCCATTGCGACAGAGTTTTCGGAGTTGGGGGTAAGCGTGACAAAAAGCGACGGTTGGCCATGCAACATTTGGTACGCAAATGCCTCTCGTCGGCACTGTCTACGTTCAGCATCACTTCCCCACACGGCAGCTGCACCAAACTCAACCGACCGGAGCAGCCGCTCGCTGTTTGCATTCGACACTGCAATAGGGGCCTGGCCTCGTTGCCTTCTTTCACGATTGATCAAAGCAGCAGACAAATCACTCTTGCTGATCGTTTCAAAACCCTGGAACATACGTGGATAACGTTGGCATCTAATAGACGTCATCGTGTACATTTTCTCAAGCGACAGTCGCGAGAACGCAGTGAACAGAAACGCTGGGTCTCTTGCAAGGTAATGCCGGATGCACTCTAGCTTTGACACAGGAACCTTTCGGCTCTCGCTCGGATGCCCCCGCCCAAACGGGAACAAGTGTGCAAACATACGAGGCTCAATGTCGGATCCACGCGCAAAACGAGTAGAATGCTGCAAACTGAGCCTGGGAACATCAATGGGCGAGGAAGCCAAATCCAGCGCTGTTTGAACAGAAGATGTATCCACGACCGTGTCGCGCGGAACAAAAAGCACGCTTCTCTCAATAATTCGACACTCTTCGTCCTCTGTCTGTGCTTCAAAATCGGCATATCCGACGACAGTAGCTTGTTCGTTGTCGATGGCATCTACTGTACTAGTCGCATCGTGATATTCAGCAACGGAGCTAAACACATCACCTCCTCGTTGCTCGCAGTCAGCAATTTCAACATCTGAGTAGTAGTGGTTGTTGTCCACCAGAAACTGCAGCAAGGCTGAGACAACCGCACCACGCACATCGTGGAGTTTCTTGATCTTTTCGGTTTGATTCTCTGTCAACGGCCCCGCTAGTACGACTTTGTACGACCCCATTGCGTCGACAGATCGCGGTAGAAGCGTCGCAGGGGGACCAGGAGTTGCTTCGTACACAAGACAGTGTGATCGGATTGCTCGGTGGCAGCCGCCACGCATGATTCTTGTTTGCGTCACGTTGGTTACGAGCTGGACCATGATCTTCTCCATCCAGGTAGCCCGACACAAATCTTCCGGTAGTCTCCCAACGTAAAATCCGTTCGCAATCGCGTGCTTCGGTGGTTTGCTGCTGTCTAAGCGACGATCATTTTCACACTGCGCACAAACTGCTATCTCGAACCCGCCGTCATTTCGTTGGGAAACCCCACTTTTTGATAGCATTATGCCTTGGAGCGATTCATGAATGTCCGAGCAATCGTACTGCTTTACCAGAGCCAGTGGTAGCGAGACGTCTGGAATACGTAGGCAACGCTGCAGTGTCGCCAGAACATCTGAAGACTTGTTCGTTACAATTGAGACTCCTTTGCTGAGAGTAAGGCGATCACAAACAGCGCACACGGTCTCATCGAGACCTGCAGGACCGATCACTTCTTGCAGTTCCTTTTCCACACGCTTGGCTACATCACTTGGGATGCTGGGTAACTGCCCTTGCTCGGCCATTCTTTCGAACTGGTGTGGTTCTTCATTGCGAACTGCCCGGGTCGACCCGCCAGCAATCTCTGGGATTCGGTTTCTGCTGTAGACTCGCATACTTTCTAAACGACGTGCTCGTTGCTCGCTGGTCTCCCTCAGCCGGTATTGTCGCATCCTTAGTCGATGCTTCTCCTTCCTGTTGGCTGCCTCACCGGGCGTCTCCCTCGATCTCAGCACTCGACGCCTGGCTCGTTCATACTCTCTCCTTCGCTCCAGGCGCTCATGGGCTTCCGAGCTCTCATGTCTTCGTGGCAAACTGTCACCAGTTGGATCCGACACTCCCATCACATCCACTCTGATATGTTCTGAGTGCTTCGCTCCCGAGCGATCTTTATGCGATACAAGCGGATCTCGGTCACCACAGTTCCACCCCAAACAAATACGACACCGCACTGTACTACCTCTATTAAGTATGCTCTGAATAGCCAATCAAATGAACCAGATTTGAGATTCCGTCAGTAATAGAACGACCTGAGTTTTCCCCAAAACGGGGCCAATCAGATCTCGACTTCTGTGACTTTTGCGGAAATGTCGCCCCTCCCTTTCCCTCCTCCTTCTCCCCCCTTCCCGCCAAGACACCCACCGCCCCACCAACAGAGCATCGTCGAGTGAGTGAATGAATAGAACCTTCATGACCTCAAAAGGGTTCCAAGATATCGCGACAGATCGGACCGGACTCGCTTACTACGCTCATTCCCAAACTTCACCGCACGCAAAA
>JAADVY010000546.1:0-15166 GCA_023336035.1 Pythium plurisporium
GGATCCCACCAGCACGCCAACCAGTTCTTGAGGTCTGTCGCTGCTGTCAGTGTCGTATCGCTGACGACGAACATCCAAATACGGCACGTCGGATGCCGCTGTAGAGATCTGGAAGACCGTGTCAAGCATGGTGATGATGACGGTGGGTGAATCCTCTTGCTGGGTGACGAGCGCATCAAGACACGGATTGAGTTCGCGGATAAGTGCCGTCACGGCGTTGCGATGAGTCTGGTAGCCAGGGTACGAAAGACACTATCAGTCAAGAATTCAACTTTGTCCAACAAGCCACTCTACCAACCCCTGTGCGGGCGCGCCGCCGCGTAAACAAGCTGAGAACATGCGCAAACGCCAGCCGAAAAGATGCATATGGGGATCGAGACAACTCCCAGAGCTTCTCCCGTGCTGCAAGCCGAATACCCGCTGCTTCGTCATAACACAGAGACTCTTCTAGCTGCTCATCGGCGATCGCCTTGCTTGTGTTGTTGTTAGTTCCGATACCCAGTAGTGAATGCTTCTCGGTGGTTCGCTCGTGCGAGGCATTATTGTCACCAGCGGTTGCGTCTCCATACAGACCGTGTGAAAGAAGTTCCGCAAGCCACCTTTCTCCCTTAAAGCGTTCGTCTGGGCGTGAAGACAGAAGCAGTTGCCCCACTCTCGCGACAATCATCTCCCCGATACTTTCATGGGAATGCTGAGGCTGCTGCTTTGTCGCGGCTAACAATTTCAGCGCTTGAGCAAGTGCCGTGCTGACAGCAAAGTACTCGTCCAGCTGCAAGGTGGAGTAAAGCGCTGCCCAAACTTGAGCAACGTGTTTCTCTAGCAACTCGTTTTCGACGGCTTCGTGAAGTATCTTGACACGTCGAGCTGACGCCACCGGGTCTGACATCAACGACGTTGGCGTCGTTGAAGCGATATTCGCGAAATCAATATCTTGGAGGCATCGCAGAAGGCTCTCGTATGATGCCCACGAATCTGTCTCATCCTCGCGTGGTTTAGATCGCCTCACTTGATCCATGACGACATCGAAGATAACGACGAGCAGTTGGCGTCGCGTTCGACTACTCGTCGTGATGAAGAAAATGGCGAGGAAATGATCGACTCCACCGAAACGCTCCACGTCGAGAGACGAGACGCTTCCGCGTGAAGTGCTGTCAGAAGTGCGGCTGCGGTGGGCGTACATGGCACTGATCAGCACCTCTGTCAACGTTTCTTGAAGTTCAGCATCGTGGTATCCGGCGGTCGTCGGCGAGCATGAGCACTTGGTGAGAAACACTAGCGTCGATGCGTCGAGTCGACGAAGCCGATCGACTCGATAGTTGCCATCGTGTGAACGGGTCAGCAGTAGAAGACACGCTGTCGCGGGAACCATCCACAAATTGTCCGATCTTGAGTTATCGTCAGCTACGGTCCCAGCGACGGCAACGCTCTTGATGAGCATATCGTTCATGCACACGAACAGCTCGCCCTGAAGTTGTGTCGAGTGGCTATTCGTCGTCTGGGTGGTAGAGCTGCTTGCAGATTGGACTGTCACACTGCGTACAACATCGTGCATCAGCGAAAAGGCTAGCCCTCGTGCGAGCGACGTCGGCTTGACCGAGAGTGTGACCAGCGCACGACAGATATCCTTCACACTGTTAACCGGTGGATTCAAGGCTCTTAGCTCCAATGTTAATTGCAAGACGATAGCGTGGTGAAGAGCCGACAAATATCTTTGCTCCGTTGTGGAGACACACAAGTCACCGTGACCCAAACCCTGTTGTAGCTCGTACAATTCGGTGATAAGTCTATCCACGTCGACCCCATGGCCCCCAATCTGAGGAATATCGCGATTGGTCTCCGCTAGCTCGACGTAGTTGAGCCCACCGACATTCGACGGGGAAAAGGCCTCTTGCACGTCCTTGACCTCCTGGAGAAACTGTTGCTGGCAGGCGAAAGTCGCCACTGATTCGGAGGGAGTGGTGGAGCTCGAGGTGGTGGCTTGAAGCAGCGCGAGTGGACTCAGCGTCGACGACCGCGACGCCCAAGCACGTCGCAACGGCGACAGAGCGGGTACGTCCATCGTCCTTTGCAAGCAAAGCTGGAGATCGTGAAGGGACACACGTGGTGGTCTAAATCAGCTTGGATTAGTCACCATAGACTAATTCCGGACTGGTTTGGCTTCGAGCTCATGTCGCGCGTGACGTGGTTCCCATCTGAATGCGTGATCCACGTTTCTGTCCCGTCCGGAGGTGGCCTGTGTGTGTGAATGCGAGCGAAGGACGAGTGTCCAGTCGGAGTGCCGTGAATGCAAGCGCGTCTGCTGCTCGTTCAAGTTGGCCAAGTTCAAGCCCATACGACACGCTCAACCGACACGCCCCGCGTGGACCACACGACGTCTGCTCGCCGCGCACCACGGTCTCACTTCATTCTGCGATTCGCCTCCACCCGCACACTCTCGACCTTCACCACCACCACTCGATCCATGCGCGCGGCCCAGCTCACCCCCAACGACGAGCGGTACCTCGCCATTGGGGAGCACCATCGCGACCAGCTCATGAAGACGCCCATGCTCTCGGGCTTCCGCGTCGTCGCCGTCTTCGCCTACGAGGATCTCGCGGGCGAGCACAAACACATCGTCGGCGGCAACTGTGAGTGCGCCAACATCGGCGCCGCACTCTGCGCCGAGCGCGCAGCCATCTGCCAGATGCAGTTCCTGCCCGTCAAGCGCGTGCTCGCCGTGTACATCGTGTCGGACGCCGATGTGTGCCTCACGCCCGGCACGCTCTGCCGCGAATTCCTCAGCTCCAGCCCCTTCTTCACGCCTCAGACGCCCTTCATTATGCGCGCGGCAAAATGCACGCCGTGCATCGCGACGCTCGGAGAGCTCTTCCCGTTCCCGTCTGTCTACAGTCACGTCCTGCGGCACGATGTTCTCACATTTGGCGAACAATTCTGTCGCAAGGGGCTCGTCGAGACGCTCGCGCTGGACGCCACGCAAGCCGAGGTCGCTGCTGCGTTCATCAAGGAGCAGCAGGCGCATCTAAGCGAGTCGGAGCAAAAGGCGTACACTGCAGCTTGCCGCGCCACGGACAAAGATGCGCGTGATGACTTGTTCCCGCTCCGCAATGCCGCTGCCGTGTTGTTCTCGGACGGTTCAGTACGCGCCGTGTGGCAGCACAAGACGCTCGAATACGGCAGCTCGCTCGATGCCATCTCCAAGCTGATTCCGTTTATTGAAGAGAAAGTCGACACGGCGCCCGTGTTCATCGCGCAGGTCGACCAGTTTGGTATCGCACACGCTCCATCGGCTCGAGCGCGCGCGTATCTTTACGAGTACGGTTTCAGCGATGTTGAAGTGTTGATCCACGATGCGGATGCCAAACTGAGACGCGTCCGCGTGGGTCAGCTTGTTTTCGAATCGCCGGACTGCATTGCCTCATCTTGCTCGTAGGCACCTCAAGCACCTCGCAGCAGCAGCTACATGCTCGCTGCCTTCCCTGCTGCCATTGCGGCGGCAGCGGCATCGATGCGCGATTGGATCGATTGACGCATCTTCTGGAGCTGATCTGGAGTCGCCTTCGAGAACTGGACGCGCACAATCCACGGTCACCACACATTAGAAGAATACCTCCGATAAAGTACAATATCATGCTAACTCACCACCATGGGGAGGATTTCTTGGAGACTGATCTTGCCACTATCATCCCGATCGATTGAGTGGAAAAGGCGCTCGGCAGCCTCCAAATCGGACGCTCCGAATATTGGTCGACAGCTTTGCATCATGCGCACCCACTCGGACTTGTCAATATCCCCGCTGCAATCACTGTCAAATCGAGCGAGGATACCGCTGAAGTCGACAACTTGTTTGGACGTGTAGTGTGGTCCGTACGGATTGCCGCTCGAACTGCTTACAGCGGGGGTTGAGACTAGGCCCTGACTCAGCCGTTTCCGCGAGTTCGAGAACTCTCGCGAAGAGTCTCCATCAACTCGCTGGCGATCCGATAAGAGTGGCTGCGGTTTGTGTCGGCTTGGACCTGGATGCTGCCGAGATGGCGTTTGCTGATCGAGTTTTCCTTTGTCTACAAAACTGTCGCTCTCATCGGTGTTGGTTTGGCTACGCGTCACGCCGAGCCCTTCGTAGATGCGTATCTTGCGCTCGATATTCGTTCGAAAGGCATCTTTCTCGCCCTCACGTTCGTCACCAGCGACGACTGAAGATGATGACTTTGATAACAATGAAGTTGAGGTAGACTGTGCAACAGGAAAGCATGGTGCGGATGCGTAGGAGGTAAGGCGGCGGCGAGACAGGCCGTTGGGGGTTGAAATTTCAGTCATGGCACCTGGCCCATCGTCGGCCTGAGCGAAACGCAAATGTTGGGATTGACCACGATCAAGAAGAGGCAGACTCACATCTTCCATCACAACCACCCTGGTATCCATCTTCAATGAGAGCGATTGAATTGGGAGTCGCTTCTTCGGAGTCGATTTTGGCGATGGAGCTCCGTCAGGTGACATCAGCTTTTCCCTGAGAAATGGGGACAGAGACGTATCAGGTATCACGAAGTGCGCCGATGCGCGTTTCTCAGCGACGCGACGCCGTTCGATTTCCACTGAGAAATGCCGCATACTGCGCATCACCGGGAGCTCGAGTTCGTTGCCTTGAGGCCGCATCTTCGAGCTCTTCTTCGGTTCCTCGGGTTTTGGCGATGCGAGCATAAGCGGAGCGAGGCGCGATTTGACTTGCTGTTCGTGCTGCTTCCGTGGACCCTGGGCTAATTCACGTAGTAGTCGAACTTCTTCTGCACCATACAGACCCCTCTGCATCCCGACGCGACGAGATTCCTCTGGTGACGAAGCAAGACAAGCTTAGAGCGTTATCAAACCATATCAAGAAGCTAGAAGGCGTACTTGAGAATGCAATCTGGGTTGCCAACAACTTCTCGGCGGCTTCCAACATTGGCGTTAACTGCGGTGTCTTGATTTGCGCCACTCTCAACTCGGATTCTTCTACAGTTTCTTCACTCGATCCACCCACATTCATGTCCATTTTACTGCGGTGGAGCTTCTCTTGCTCTTTCTTGAGCTTCCGCTTGACTCGTTGCAGCATTTCCCGCCCGATGAGAACGTGCTTGTCGCGCGAGTCGTTGACCATGTGGTGATAATATGAAAATTTCCACGTCGACGACGAACCTGTGCCATTGGACGGTGTAAGAATGTCCCTACCGCCTTTGTTCGTCTTCAGATCGGCAATTGTGTTGATCGTTCCTAAGCAGGTGTGTGCCGTATCCCACACTTTAATCGTTCCGTCAAGCGAAACTGAGCACATCTGACCTGGATAAGGCAGAAGCTGCAACTGGGAGACGTGTGATGTGTGAGCCTGCCATACGCAAGATGCCTCGCAACTTTGGAGAACCACATGGTCCATTCCATTCGATCCTTCTTTGCCCAAACGATCAGCCTCGAAGGTAATCGGTGTTCTCGTGTCTTCGCTCCGTAGCTTCAGCACACTTGTTTTGTGCTTGACCCGTAACAACGCGTTGTATTTGCTGCCAGTATCAGATAGTGCGTCATCTCCGTGGAAGCGGTATTCAAAGGCTTTGCCGACGCCAAAGCTTCTTGCATGGTTGGTCAACGCTCGGAAGTCCCAGCCCCATATGGCGCCGTTGACAGTTCCCATGTAAACGTACGACGATGTGGCATGCTTGGACTCTGGACTGCACACAATGGAAGTGATTGGAGACGAAGTGATCGAAGAGGGGAGGCTGATTGCAGTCGCGGGCCGAGAGTTGCGGCTCCCACTTACGCTGGATGGTCGGACCTCCGTCATGAAGAAGTTGTTGCAAGCAAGAGTCAACTGCATCATGGGACGAATCTGGTAGCTGGTGTCAGGGACGGAGACGTGCCATACATATGCAACCCCGGCCGCGTCCCCAGAGAAAAGTATCGGTGCTGAGTAATGGAAATGAAGTGCTCGGATTTCTTCGGCATGGCCATCGCACCGGAAGAGAAGGTAGAGTCGCTGAAAGTCATAGACGTGGACGTTGCCGGCTTCGTCTCCAGTCGCGATGAGTTCGAGACCGGTGGAGTACGCCGCCGTCGTGATGCATGCGCCGTGAGCGTTCTCAACGTAACGAAGTACTTCAATATCTGTTTTGCCGGTAGATGAGTAGGCTACACTGATCCTCCGATCGTGGCCAGTGGAGATGAGGCACTTGCATGAAAAACAAGGGTTAGATTGCAGACAAGAACTTGTCCGCCTGAAATGAAATCTCACCGAGCTCCGTGCGCAATAGATGAGAGACGATATATATCCATCGTGTACCTCAGATCTCTGGCAACAAAAATATTAGAGGCTCATCGTCTGAAATACGCTTGACTGATTGGTATCAAGTACCGTGAGCATCATTGCCGTAATAGGATTGTACAGTCGAATGCTTCCATCCTGTTGAGAGTGAGGTTAGCATCAACAATGAGCGACAAAGCGCCGAGATTCACCTACACTAGTCGCGACGAAAAGCTTGCGTTGTCGTGGCTGGTCGAACACGACTGCACAAACATCGACGTTGCGAATTATGATCGGTTCTTCAAGCTTCGATCCAGAATTTCCGCTCCAGACCGTGATAGTGCCATCAACCGAGCCCACGAAGCACGACGAGACCGAGTTGAAGGTCACGTGGCGGGGTGGTGCAGATTCATTGCTATGCGTGACGGCATGAAAACGGTACAGACGAAAACTTCCTGATATAATGTCGCATAGATCTTGGCTCTGGCCGTGCTTCTTTCTGCTCGGTGGTGGCAGCAAGCAACCAAACGCGCGAAACTTGCATAGATTGGGAGTGACGATGTCGAACGAATGTATAGCAGTCGCGAGATCAGTCGAGTGTCCACCGTAGCATCGAGTAACATCCCATAATCGGAAGTGCCCTCGCTCGTCTCCAACCACGACCATCACGCTCGTCGTAGACGACAGATTAGACACAAACCGAGCTCCAATCAAAGACGCCTGGTGGCCCCCCAGCGTGGTCATGAGGCACTTATTTGGTACACTCCAGCAGTACGCTTGGTGTTCAAACCCAGAGCTGAGCAAGAGTCCGCACGGTTGGTGGTAATCCATGTGCAGGATCCCTTGAACGTGGCCGGTCAGCTGAAATGCAACGGAAAGCGTTGGTACTTGCAGCACAGCGATCGTACCATCGAATGAGCACGTTGCGAGCATCGGTGTCTCGGCTTGAATCTCGACGCACGCAGTGATGCGATCACGGTGGTGGCTTAGTTTTCCGGCAACTCGTTTTGCATCGATGTCCCAAAGCTGTACACCTTCACTGGACACCGTGAATAACCTGTTGAGTACGTTGCCGCACCACTGGATGTTGGGAATGGGGCATCGGCTGCCGATCTTGAAAGCATAAACATACGCACCAGTTATCGCATTAACGACAGACCAAAATGTGAGCGTATGATCACTGCTCGATACCACCAGCCAATTTCGTTGGACAACGTAGTCGAGGTCAAGAATCGCGAGCGCCACATTGTCTTCGCGGCACAATCGGCTGACGTGGGTGAACTCGTAAAGAAAACTCATTTCCATATCGTACATCTGCATCGAACAATACCAGAGCGCTTGAGTCCTGCCAGCTCCGACCAACAGACAGAGCACTAGGCCTCACCAAAACTGCTGAGCACTTGTTTTGGACGACGGCGATTAGACGAATCGCTGGCAGTGGCCTGATGCGTCGGATTTGGTATGGAAACGTTCTACAAACAAAATATCAGATTGGCATCAAATCTACCCACCCACGTGAGCGGCAGCATTGAGAATGTACCTGCTAGATGGCCCGACAAGTTGTTGACGATAGGAATACTTCGTTGCTTCTGAGCCTCCTAGTTGCTGCTCGTTCGTCGCTATGAGCCCCAAGCTGACACAGAAAGTCGTGAACTCTTCCCAATCGACGGTACCATCGCCGTTAATGTCAATCTGCTCAAACATCTCAAACAGAAGGGCGACGAGGGACGTCACTCTGCTGAGCCTACGAAGCTCCGGTCGTGATTTCAGCAGCACGAGAAGCAACAGCTTGGTAAATGCTTCGCACGAAACACCTTCATCTCGGAAGTATTCTTCCATCTCGAGAACCTCAGCACGACTGAGAGCAGCACAAATGGACCCCACGGTGTTGAGCGCATTGCGGTGGGCAATCTCGATCTCTGGTATGATGTCAAGGAGGAAGACCTGCATCGCCTCGGCCAGAGCAGCACTCACCGAGCTTCGAACCTCGCCCTTCGCACTTATGCTGTGGAAAATCCAGTCGTTCCGACTGTCTGTGTCGCGATAGATCTTGCACAGCACAACATAATTCGCTGACGATTCCGTGGGACGATCGTGGATATAGTGCAAGTCGTGGGGCGATACGGTTTCGCGGCGTAGCGACGACGCCACTCGAATTTCAGCATCGTCCGGATCGTCGTCCATGTCAGCGGTTACGTCGCACGTGACGTCGAACGCGTTCAAATGGGGTCTTCTCGCGATGTGATCCGTGGTGTAGCTCACCACGAAGCCGACCACTTCAACCGCCGAGTCGAGTTCATCGAGTAACAGTGTCATACGTTGTTTCTCCACGGCCTCCTTGGAGCCAACGCAGCGAATCGTGATCGGATCTTCTTCTTCATACTCCTGCCCGCCAGCCGCGATCTCTACAGGACGAGGAGCCGTTCCCGAGGACCTGCCATCGGCGCGATGGATGCGCAGCACCTCTCCCTATTACTCTCAAGTCACAAAGCCTCGTGAGAAACGCTCGCGTCAGCAGTGATCACCATGCCACACCTGCGCATTGAACAGGAAGCAGACGATCTCTGTGATCCACGGCACGTCGCCGTCCGCGTCGCCTCGACGCAGTCGCTACAATAAAATATGGCATCAGTTCTCGCTCTCGCGTGTCCTTTCTCATCAACCGAACGTACCAGCACGACGCGTTTCTGGTGGACGCTCAGACGACGCGTGTCCCCGATGGCCGCCGCTAGCACGTCGTCGCCCTCGTCGGCCGAGAGCGTGACGCGTCGGGCCATGCTCTTCGTATTTGGTTCGGCTGGGAAGCGTCAACCGCCCGGAACGATCCTAGAATAGGGGGACGCACGGGAAGTGGTGACAGTACACGGTGAGCCCGCCTCCCCTCCAGCACATGCGAACAGGAATGTTCTCCACAGGCACTCGCGTCGTGTCACTGAGTGTCGATCGTGTCGGGCCTTGATCCTGTTCGTGCCGGGATCGGTTTGAGGAAGTGAACGCCTTCAACCACTTCATGACTCATTCGATTAGAACGAGCGCCGGGTAAGATGAGCTGCACACGTGAATTTGCTCAGTGGCGTCTCTGGAAGGCGAGCGGAGGATGGTTTCCCGCGTGACGCGGCCCACGACGACCAAGGCGCAGGGCGTGGCCGTGGCCATCGTTGCCATGCGGCTTTATGGCGCGCAAACCCAGAATAGAAACGATAGAAATTGTCTTAGCGCGACCAACACTCCGTCGGGCAACTCTGCAAATTGCCATGCAGTCCATCCTTTGCCACGGACACACACGCTGTTCATGGTCACGATCATGTCAACTGATTGCGACCAGCCCTTTGCAGAAAGTGAAGTGTGGTGGCGTATCGCAGTCAAGTGGATCCATGGTATCCACTGGAGATGGCTCCATGTCCAAGGAACTCCAGTCGGTCCGACGGTGATTTGCATTGCTTACATGTTTGATCTTTATCTACAGTTCCTTTAATTCTATCTACAGTACAGTCGCGACTCTCCACCTACATCTACATCTTACAGCACTTGTCTCCATCTATCCCTATTACATCTACATCTGGTCCATGACGGTCGCAGACCAGTCCGCGTGCTCTTGCACAAGCTTCACGGCCGCTTCAAAGTTGGCGAAGTAGTAGCCCATCTCGCCCGTGAGGTCATCTTGGTCGCACAACTCGCGGATCAGCTGCACCGTGCGGAACGGACGTGCGAGTCGGCTGGTCGCGACCACATAGAAGAGAATCTGGAGAAAGTCATCCGTACACAGCGCCGGTGTGATGCCACTCGCATCCGCTGCCCCAGCGCCGTTGTTACACGTACGGAAAATAGCTCCCGAGGCCCGCAAGATGCATTTGAGCTTGTCGAGCGGCAGCGAGTATTCACCCATGCGACGAATCTCAGCGCGAGCCTCGTCCCAGTCGTGAGCCTTCTGAAGGTGAGCCGGAACTCCAAACAAGGCTGGACGCTTGTCCTGCAGGACACGCATCTTGGGCAGTACCAACTTTTCCTCTTCATCTGCATACAGTACGTGGAGAGCCTCGTGGACAGCGTCCTCGAGTTCCACCAGCAAGGCCTTCTGCACAAAGCCAGTGGCAGCACGGCGCACTTCATCCACGAAATCGTCGAATTCGGATTCGGGCATCTCGTGTCGAAGCGTGCCAACCTGCTGTAGCAGTGTGACGTCGGCCAGCACAGCTTTCTTCACTTCAGTCAACTTCTTGGCAATAGTGCGCAAAATGGCCTGCGCCTGGCGAGGGTACAGCCGCGTACGACGCGTCTCGTGGCTCTTCTTGGTCAGCGCCGCCACAAACTCGGCACAGTCACGGCTCACTGGATGGTGTGAGTCCGCGAAGATCTCGGTGATGAGCTGCGTAGCGTTTACTCGGCTCGGGAAGAAAAAGCAGTTGCACGTCTCACGGTCTGACACATCACAGTACGACGCCACGTTCAAGAAATCTTGCAACAGCGTGACGACTTGGCGGCGGCGCGGGCCCAATGGCGCGGGCGCGACGAGCGCGGCCGTATGGCGCAGGAGCGAGTCGTACACGACGCGGCGCTGGTAGCAAAGCGCGCCTCGCGAGTGAAGAAACTTGCGTGGCAGGCGCAGCTTGCGGAGTCCGCGGAACGTGCCCCACATCTCCTTCTTGACCGGCGCTTGCTCCATGCAGATGTGACGGATCTGGTTGTAGAACTGGGCCATCTCCTTTGTGTTCTTGCGTACTTCCCAGTGCTTCTTGGTCTCGAGGTCATCGACGCGCAATACGAACCGCGAGTTCATCTCGGCCGACTCGATGCCGATCACGCGCACGCTGAGGCCGTACCGCGTGGTCGCATCGAGGTATTCCTCGCTCGCGCTGAGCACGCGGGGCCGGGTGGACTCGCCACTCGCGCGGCCGCACGTGCACGCGACCGGCGTGTTGGGTGCGGTGATGGTCTCGCGCATGGAGAAGGAGCTGCACATGCTGTCCGAGCGCTTCTGAAAGAGCGACGGACGCTCCTCCGTGCTCTCATCTACGTCCACAAGCGTGCGGCCCGAGAGCAGCACCTCGTCGCTGTCGTCGTCACCCACGAACGTGCCCGAGAGCGAGCCGTGGTCGTCGTCGTCGTCAGCGCCGCACGAGTCGTCGAGCTGGTCCACGAGGCACATGTCGTCCGAGAGCAAACGGTCAACAGCCACGGCCGAGACCGCGAGCTCCTCGCAGTCGTCCAGGTGCAGCTCGGCGTCGAGCGCCGTCGTGATTTCGGCTACACCCATAGATGCTCGCTCGTGTGTGTCGGGGAAATCCACAAGTGTCGAGGCTATCAAAAGGCATCCATCCACACCACCACCAACCTCGATCCGCGACGACGCTGGCGTAGGCGTCCGCAGTGTGGACGCCGAGGAGCCCCAAAACTTCCATCAGCCCCATCCCCCCTGCTGGCGCTGACGTGCCTGCGGGAGATGATCCGGACAAGGGCTAGGGGAGGTTACTTGCGTGGTTTTAGAGATAAAAGCGGATATTTGCGTCTAATTCGGAGTGTCGACGGTCACAGAGGCAGCTGCGCTGGTGAGCTGACAGACAGTTCGCAGCCGCCAGTTTCGCCATGGGCATTTTCAGTTGCGCGGTCCAACTTTTGGCCAGCGCCTGACATCCACCACTCGCACGAACGTCTTGGCCACCTCTGACTCCCTGTATGGTGGTGGCCGGAGGATGGATCGTGACCGCCCTGCCTCACCACGCACGCAGTCCGTGCGTGCCGCCATCGCTCGATCCACGGTGGATCGAGCGATAATTCCGCCCCTCGTACCCCGCCAGCTCCAGCTTTGCTAACGTTAAGTTATTGTTTTCTTTTCCAGGTTTGCTTTTGCTCGAGCCCGCTCATGCCCCCTCCCCTGTCGCTCGAAAAGATTTCGTGAGGGGCCTATGATGTCGAGGGAGTCTCGTCAAAGGGACCAAACACGGCGAGCGGATGGATGAGATGGTAACGCACCCAGACACTTGCGCAACCAACAAGTCTTCCATGGTCCATGGCCGCTTCTCCGGTATGGCACTTCTTGCAACTGCACGCGCCAGCCCAATCTGCGCGTTTTGGAAAACATGGGTGGCGCGGGTCATCATCGAGGGGTGCAAGTCGCTTCATCCGCCCGTGAAATCTAAATGTACACCGGGCCCGGCAGCCGGACGTGCGTAGCGGATGTGTGTACATACATTTGGGGGCTGGGCAGATACACCCGGACCTGACTGGCTGAGAGAGCTCTCTGCCTCTCGAAGCCACGATGCAACCACGCGATCGACAGTGGCGCCGCGCAGTCGCGACTCGGCGACGAGTTTGATCCGTGGATTTTGGTCGAAAGATGGCCTCGCACGATCCAGCGGAAAGCTCATCCACCGAGCAGCTCATCTCTCTCGCTTCCCATGGACCTTGGTGGGAAAGATACGGAGTGATGGTCGCCCCCTTTCTCCCAATTGAACCGCGGTCCAGGTTGACCATTTTGGACCGGTCCAGATCTCTTTATAAGAGCACTCTGGCGCCGGGTAAGAACATCCTTTCAAGAGCGTATCATCCCCTTCGCCCCTCGGCGTGACGAAGCGGAGGGAGCGAGAGCTCGGCGCGCGTACGCTCGTTACGCTTGTCGGGTGACGGAAGGCGCGGGACGCCGACCGAGAGGCAAAGAAGTCACCACCGAGACAGGACGGGAGCAGACGCGACGCGAGGACAAGCACGATGGCGGGCTCGGGGGGAGCGTCCGTGCTGAATGGCGGGCTCAACGCCAAGCTCGGTGAGCTGCCAGCGATTGAAGATGTCCCGCCGAACGAGCGCATGTGGCTCTTCCGCCAGAAGCTCAAGCTTTGTTGTGTGCTCTACGATTTCATGGATGCGCGCAAGCAGATCCGCGAGAAGGAGGCCAAGCGCAATGCACTGCTGCAGATCGTCGAGTACATCTCGGCGGGCAAAGTCGCGTGGGACCCGTCCGTTGTTGCCGATCTCCTCGAGTGCGTCTCAGCGAACATTTTCCGCATCCTTGGACGACGCCCCACGCCGGTGATCACGGCCGCTGATGGCAAAGCCGAAGGTTTGGAGAGTCTTCTCTCGTGGATTCTTTCTGCGAAATGGGTGAATGACATCGGGTGATTCGCTTTGTTCCCATAGTTCCTGAAGAAGACGAGCCCATGCTGGAACCGTCATGGCCTCATATGCAGCTGGTGTACGAAATCTTGCTGCGCTTTGTGCTCTCAAAGGAGGTTGACTCGAAGACCGCGAAGGAATACTTCAGTAAGAAGTTCATGACCAAGCTTCTCAGTCTCTTCGACTCGGAAGATCCTCGCGAGCGAGATTACCTCAAGGTAGACCACACCGGATCTGCTTATCGGTGACGCTTTCCCTGAAACTCACTTGCACTTCACCGCTGCTTGTGTTTAGACCATTCTGCACCGCATCTATGGCAAGTCGATGGCGTTGCGTTCGTTCATTCGTCGTTCCATCAACGAGAGCTTCTATACGTTCGTTTACGAGACCGAATCGCTTAACGGCGTCGGTGAGCTTCTTGAGATTCTTGGCAGGTCCGTATGGAGCAACTTGAGAGTGTGGTTGTGGCATCTTTCTCACAATCCGATTGACATTGCTGGACCTCATAGTATCATCAACGGTTTTGCGCTGCCGCTGAAGCAAGAGCATCAGAACTTTTTGGAGAAGGCTCTCATTCCACTGCACAAGGTAACGTAAAGGATTGCCGGTGCTCACCGACTACCGCAACGTCTAATTCTACTGGCTGGTGCAGGTGAACAACCTCGGTATGTTCCATCAGCAACTCGCGTATTGCACGACCCAGTTTGTTGAGAAGGACCCCCAGACCGCGGAGCCCATCATCCGGGGTTTGCTCAAGTTTTGGCCGGTGACCGCTAGTTCGAAGGAGGTTTGTTGCTGACGCTCAAGGTGTCTCGGTGCACACATGCTGACCTGGGTATTCTTGATCAGATTTTGTTCCTCAACGAACTCGAAGAGATCATCGAGCTCATCCAGGTCGAGCAGTTTGCGGCTGTACGTACTGTGCAACACTTCCCTCGTACCCAAGTAATCCGTTAACCATAAGGACGTTGCATCAGGTTCTGCGCCCGCTTTTTTTGCGGATAGCCCAGTCAGTTTGCAGCAGCCATTTCCAAGTCTCGCAACGTGCGCTGTATTTATGGAACAATGAATCACTCGTGCGGCTCGTGAGCTCGAGAAGGGCGGAGATCCTTCCACTCATCTTCGGCGCGCTCTACCGCAACTGTGAAAACCACTGGCATAGGTGAGCTCGGTCTGCGTGACATCTTTCGAGTGATGGATTCAAAGACTGACGTGGCTTCCTCTCTGATCTTTCAGCACGGTGCAGACGCTGACGTACAATGTGCTGAAGCTGTTCATGGAGATGGACTCGCAGCTCTTCGACCAGTGCTCGGCACAACTAGAAGAACGAGAAGGACGGTTCGTATGCATCTCTGCCCATCACACAATGGGAGATTGTCTGTGGCTGATCGACGCTCGTCTGATCCCAGGCAACGCCAGACGCTTGAGCAGCGTCAGCAGCGCTGGGCGGCATTGGAGCATCGTATCAAGAACCTCGAGCCCTCCAAGTAAGCGCTGCCGTTCCCCTTCACACGCGCTTCATTTCATAGGACCCACCATCACGAAGGCGACGAGAACAAAGGATCCGAAAGACAGAGATATAGGATACCGTTCTAAATATCTAGCGACTGAGGATTGCATGGCAATTGTCTGTGCACATGATTGTGGGATTGGGTTGCTCTCGAGAGCCTTCCGTGGACAGCTCGTCAAATCCGGACTGGCTAGTTGCCGGTAGAGGGAGGGTGACGCATACGATCGCAATCCTGGCCGCCTTCGTGAGGCGACGAGGGGCCCACGTGGCTTGGCCTCTCGCTGACC
>JAADVY010000547.1:0-15125 GCA_023336035.1 Pythium plurisporium
ACCGACAACTCACGATCGCTACGATAATCAGTCGCTCCACACGAATCTACCGACGGCCGTGATGCAGTTGGACGACTTTGCGTTCCCGTCTGAGCGGCCGTCGTACGTCTCCCACACGGATGTGCTCGCCTACATCCAAGAGTACGCTGCCCACTTCAAAGTGACAGAGGTCGTCCGTCTCAATACGACGGTCGTCGGCATCACCAAGACGCCACATGGCAGTCCTCAAGACGTGGCCGTGGACGGAAACTGGCAGATCCACGTCGAGTCGCGGGACCGCGGCGCGTACACGGAAGTCGTCGACAAGGTGCTCATCTGCAACGGCCACTTTGCGTCGCCGGCGTACGCACAGATCCCGGGCATTGAGTACTTCAAGGGCGAGACACTCCACTCGCACGACTACCGCACAGCCGAGCCGTTCAAGGACAAGGTACGATGGCCGTGCTTCTCTTCCTCAAGAGTATCTGTGTTCTGACGGGGGGTTGCTTCTGGTAGCGTGTGCTCTTGTTGGGCTGTGGTCCATCGGGACAAGACATCTCACTGGAGCTGGCGAAACCGAACAGTGCCGCCCAGGTCACGGTCGCGTTTCGCGAGTTTGAGAACAACCCTCCGTCACCATTTGAGCGACGCATCTTGAAGCCGTCGATCGAGCGCTTCCTTCCGGACGGCACCGTCGTGTTCACGGACGGATCGACGCAAGACGCGCCGGATGTGCTCATGTACTGCACGGGGTATCGCTATATCGTCAAGCATTTGGCTCCTGAAGGCATTTTGTATCCAGAACTGGAACTACCCAAGGGAGAGCTCGACACGGAGACAAGTGGTGCATTGATCAACGCGACGGCGGCGGCTGCAGCGATCGCTCCGCTGTACAAGCAGTTCTTTTCCATCGAAGAACCGGACATGGCGTTCGTCGGACTGCCGTTCAAGAATCTACCGTTCCGCTGCTTTGAGCTCCAGGCGCAGTGGGCAGCTAGTGTGTTTAGCGGGCTAGTATCGCTACCGTCCAAGCAGCAGATGTACGAGTCGTTCTTCGAGGAGGTTCGCACGCTTCCATTCGCTGTGCGCAAGCTGCATCAGCTCGGCGTCGAGCGTCAGCGGGACTACTTTGAGTGAGTGGTGGCACGGCTTGTCTATCGTGTGCGTGCAGAATCTGCAATACTGACTGTGCCATTTCTTTTTTTTGCATGCACGAAGGGAACTTGCTTCATTCTCCAACACGAAAGTCAACCAGGCCGTGCAGGAAATGTTCAGCGACGCCGGTCTTCTACGTCGCACGTACCCGTTCCACTACCGCCAGGCCGAGTTTGCGCGCGAGTCTAGTGCGAACGGCAAGTGGGTCCGCCGCCTCATGCTCACGGACCCAGATGGACGCCCGACAGAGGAACTCGTGAACACGTTTGAATAGAGATGGACACGCCAACTACTAAAATGTGGACTGCGTATACTTTTAACTTTACATCGTCACGTCACCATCTTTCGGCAACGTGGTGAAGTTGGACTTGGGGCCGTCCTCGCCGTTCGTGCCCCAGCCGGCGACACCGGCGACAGTAACAAAATACGTCACATTGGACTCGAGGCCCTCGACAAAGGCGCGGTGGTCGATCCCACGGTACACTTCGACCTTGTTCAACCGTAGCGAGTAGCCGTCGACGCCTTTCAGCGGCGCCCAGTGGAAATTGGCGCTGGTGCTCGTGATGTTGGAGACGTTCGCGGTCTTGGGCTTGTCGATGGTGAGGTACGTGGCTGGCATAGATCACAAGACGCACGAGGTTAGCTTTTCTCAGGTTTGTAGGAGTTGATGAGATACTCCAGCAACGTACGCATCGTCGTGAGGTAGGCACTCCACCCCCACGCCGCATAGCCCTGCACGAAGCAGCCGAGCAGCGCCGACTGCGCGGCGGCCGCGAGCGGCGTCGGGAACCGTGTGAGCGGGATGAACATCGCGCCGAGCATCGTGTGGTGGAGATGGAAATCGGTCGAGTTGAAGAGCACCCACGAAAAAAACACCACGACCACGACCACGATGTACCACATGACGATCCGACGCCAGAGGTTCTGGCGGTAGAGTTCACGCAGGAACCGAAACGCGCAGTACGCCATGAACAGCACCAGCAGCGCGATGATGATGTACGTGCCGGCGTTGAGGTTGGTCTGCTGGTACCCGCCGAGCCCAAAGTTGAGCCACGGTACGTACTCAAACATGTTCATGTTGATCAGCACGTAGTACGGCACGACGTAGCAGAGGCTCCAGAAGACCACGCGCTGCCGCAGCGAGAGCGTGGTCCACTGCGAGAACGTATGCACGGGCGCGACCGCAAACAGCCAGTAGCTCGCCGCGAGCAGCACAAACACTTCGCCGAACGTCTCGACCGCGATGCCGTCGTAGTCGGTGCTTTGCGGTTGCCCCACGAGCCGCACGTAGAAGAACCCCCAACCGACGAGCATCGCGAAGAGCATGCCCGGGTTGGTGCGGGGCAGCAGCGCAAAGCCCGCGCAGAGCAGGGCACTGACAAAGAGGATGGGCCACGTGAGGTCGGTGCAGTAGTGGCTCGGCGCGGCCTGGAACTCGAAGGTCTTGGGGAACCACGAGAGGTAGTTTTGCGTGGTCACGCCGTTGGCGGACGAGCCGTAGAAGGCATTCGCGGGGCCTGCAGAACAAAAACGATACATGAGAGACGTATAGCCCCACAAGAGAGAGAGCGCCACGAACGTACCGGCGTACCGCATCAGTGCACAGCCTCCGTTCGGGCCGACCACACCGGCGTGGACGGCCGCTCGGCAGATGCGCGAGTTGGCGTGGTATTTGCCCGTGCCCCACACGGACAGCGACGACGACTGGTCCAATGTGCACCGCGAGCGACAGCGGATCGGCGTCCACTCGGTCTCAAACGGCCGGCAGTTGATGCCCCAGAGACCGCAGTCGACGCCAAACGCCCAGGAGCGGCAGGTGAGAAACTCGGGTCGCGTGCCGTCGCCGTCGTCCATCGAGGCCGCGAAGAAGCTCAGGTACACGAGCAGCACGACGGTCGCGAGCGAGACGCTCGAGTAGATGACCGCGATCCAGTTGTGGCGCAGGTACGTGGCGACGACGCGCGCGAGCGGCTCGGGTTTGGCCTTGGCCTTGCCGGTCGGGTCGTCCGGTGCGGTTGCCGCGGGCGGCGCGGCCGCGGACTCGACCGAGTGCCGCGAGCTGAGCGCCGAGAGCGAGTGCGTGTGGAGTTGCACGTGGGCCGAGATCATGGGCGACACCGAGGCCTCCGAGGCCGTCGCGCCGTCCAGACTGTCTTTGGGGGCCGCGTCGCCCACCGACTTGCGGGAGGAGGAGACCCACGGGAAGCGCATGGTGGTCAACGTGCCGTTGATAGTAAGAAGAACAGCGAGGTTCGACGGTTCCCCAGGGGCATCCCCAGCGTGTGAGCTCCAGGGGTGACCGAGGACGGCTGTTACAGATGAGGAGGACGCCGGCATCATCAGGCAGCGGTTTCAGGTACTACTGCAGTTTCGATTGGCTCAAATAGAAGATCCAGAGCTCTGATTCGCTAAAAATAGGCTGAACTGGCTGTCCACTGGCGGAACTGGCTGTCAGAACTTGACGGATTCTGTATCTCAGCACGAGATCTTGGTGGCCCAGGAGGCTAATTGATGGAAACCCAATTGATGTACCTATTTATCTGCACACATCTACGACTGCCTAATGGGGACAGCAACAAAGCAGCGCGAGGCGAACAAGCGTCGGCGCCTGGTGCGTCCTGTGCTGGTGGTGATATGGTTCACATTTACACCGTAGCCCTCAATTTTTCGTGCCCGACGACCCAGCCGAGACGGCTACTGCGCGGCGGCGGTCGACTCCTGCTTTTGCTGACGCTCGAGCGATGCCTCCAACTGCTGCACCGTAATCGTCGCGGTATCACGCACGTCCGGATCCGGCTCATTCTGATGTTGCGTGAGAGGACGCACAAACTCGAGCGTGCTCTCGGTGGTCGTGCGGTCATCCAGCACCGGCACCAGGAATGCCAGCGATCGCAACGCGCGGAAGCGAAGGTTGGGCGTCTTGGATGTACACTCTTCCACAACGCTCTCCACCATTTCGCGGAGTTTCTCTAGCTTCTTCAGTTCGTTTGCGACAGACTCGATCGCCAAGATACCCGTCAATCGACCGTTGAAGGTGGATCGGAGGCACTGGGAAATACGAGGGACGGCCTTCGTCACCAACCAGTCGTTGCCGACAGAGTGCGCCAGTGTAGGCAGTGTTTCACAGGCTGCAGCTCGCACATCGTTCACGGTATCTCCGAGCAGCTCGAGAATAGAATCCGCAAACTCGAGAGGCACGGCTGAACGCTCAGACTGCTCAGCCCAAGCACCCACACAGTGCACGTACTTCACACGGACACGCCACTGGCCCGACGTGCGCAGCGCCTTGACAGCCGGAACGAGCATCGATGACACAGTTTCAGAATTGTGATCACAATGGCGCGCCATCTCTTCCAACAGCGACGCTCGCACGTTCGCGTCCTGACTGTCATCAAGAATCTGCGTAAAGATTGGAACCAAATCATCGTAGCTGTTCACGGAAAGAAGCTGAAGTGACTTGCCGACCGACTTGGCGAGAGCGAGACGCACCGCGACCGACAAGTCAGTGGAGAGGCCGTACGTCGCTGGAAGCAGAGACCGCACAATCTTGGTCTGCGCAGCAAGCACAAACTCATTGTTCTCCGTCGGTGCAACTGCAGCCCCAGCGTCCTTTGACTGAATTTCAATGCCCTGAAGCTCGGCCGCCACCACTTCGACAGGAGTGGAGCTGGAAGTATCCTTGCTTGGTGGATTTGCTGGTGTAGCTCCATTCAGCGTACTCTCTGTACGCCGGGCTGCGAGCTGCAACAGAGCACTACCGATTTCAAATACTCCCTCGGCACATGTTCGACGAATCTCAACAGTTGGGTCGCGCACCATGGCAACGAAATGGTCCACAAAAATATCGATGTACTCAGTTCCGAATGCAAGGCAGAATGCTGGAATCGTCTTGGCTGCTTCAAGTCGTACTTGCCACGACGAATCCGATGTGTATGTGTTGATCATCGGCACCATCTGAACAAACAACAACCGAAGATTCTGGTCCACCGACTCTGTGGTTGCGTCTTTTGCAGTGTAAAGAATACGACGAAGATCCTCGGCAAGACGAATGCATCCCTTCACCGCAAAAATCCGAACAATATCATGGCTATCAGCTGTCGCCTTTTCCAGCAACTGGACACCCCAGTTCGCAGTTGCTGCTCCTCCAGAATTCACGAGGTCACCAATGATCGACGCAATAGCTCGTCGAACAAGCGGATTGTCGTCGTTGCACATTCGGTCAAGCATACCACGAAGCTGCACACGCAAATCGCCCTGCACACGTGGGAAGACGAGTGGTAGCAAAGCAATCGGGACAATGCGAGCCGTTGGGCTTGGGCTGATACTGAGTCGCGAGATCATGGGTATAATCATGACATTGACATCTTCGTCTGTGAGCGCGCCGATAAGCAAGCGGAACGCATCAACCATGATGTCCCACGTTGCGTGATTCTCGATGATTGATAAACTCTCAAGCACGTGTGCGACGACACTCAAAAGGAGAGTGTACCGACTGCTTTGTACCGACGACTTGGTTTTCTCATCAGTGTCCTTCTTTCCGTCGATGTATTTCTGCAACTCGGCGTACCGTTTGGACAACCAACCCAGGAACTGGATAGTCCGAATCACGATACCCTCGCCCTTGTCGTCATATTCGTGAATTGATGCAAACAGATTCAACAAGAACTTGCGTTCTTCACACATGTCGCCACTGGCCTCTTCCTCCTTTTCTGACGCTTCCTTAAGCAGACGAACATCTGTCTCTTCGAGTGATCCCAGCGAGGACTGTAGAGGATCAAATGCGTACGGTCCACTCAACGGTGCGAGTTGCTCAGACGTGAGGTGTTGGAACAGTGACGTCACGATCATCCGCGGCATCACGAGCACAGCCTGGTGAATCTTCAATTGAAAGACGCGGAAGGACATCCGGTCATGTTCTGGAATGGGACGCTCCGTCTTCTGTTGACGAATGTTCATAGAGAGCTGTTTTCTCAGAAGACGATAGTCATCTTGCGGGACGAGAATGAGTTTGAGCTCGAGAGGACGAGTCGCTGTCTCGATCATTCGGAGTGTTTCCTTGTGAGTCAGATGTGTAATGGGCGTTCCATTTAGCGAAACGAGCCAGCTCGAGCGCTTGACCGAAGCTCGCTCTGCTGCGCCACCAGCCTTGATGTCCACAACGATGGTTCGCTACATGTTAGAAGCACGATTGTCTGTCAGCTATCATAAGATTCTCTAGTGCTGGGCCAAGAAACGAACCATACCTCGAGGATGTTCTCAACAGTCAAACCGAGTGGCCCCGCCGGAATACTAGCGATGTAGGGTTCACTCTTGAGCGCAGCACCAGGGTTCGCAGGGTCAAAGTTGTGACCAACCACGTGTCGGAAATCACTAACGATGCGATGCTCGTTCAGAAGATTATTGACAGCAAGATCCAAGTTGAACTCAGCGAGCAGGAGAAGATCGACCAACACTTTCTTCTCCATGCCGTCGGCACCGATCGCGTCGATCATGGACTCGACCGCTTGACACAAAATCTGGAGGCCATACTTCGGATCGACCGGACCGCGTGGCGCCGCAGGCTCGGCTTCCGCTTGCGTCATCACGACATCTCCGTCAGCCTCGGTCGTGCCGCTCCCAGAAGCATCGCTGTTGCGCCCAGCGTCATTGAGGCTTTCGAGGACTTTCTTGACGGGACTCTTGCTTCCGGGCGACGCCAAATGTCCCGGGGACCGCGGCGGGCTAGATGCTGCGGCGGAAACTGCAAGGGACGGAGACGCGGGATGGGCCTCTGGTGCACGTCGAAGACGCATCGATGAAGGTACGACAATACGCTACACGCACATCCATTGAGGGTGAGCGATCGCTTTCGTCAGATCCCTCGCCATCCATAACAACCGTACCTCTTTCGAGAGTTCCTGCACCGTGTGCGCGCAGTTGTGTTCCGTAATGACCGTGTCTCGAAAGGACAAAAGCACATCCGCCTTGTGGATGCCCGCGCGCGCTGCAGGGCCCAGTGGATCGACCCACTGCACCACCGCACGGCCAAACACGTTGCCAATCTGCCAGCGAAAGTTGCCGTCCATCATGATGACCTCGTACGTGCCCGGCGCGAGCAGCGACTCGAGTTCCGCCGACGACGGCGGCGTCGCCGTCGAGCCGAGCGGTGCGCCCACTTCCGTCGTCGCCGCGGCGTGCGGGGCAGGCGGTGGCGTGAGCGGCTCGAGCGGATGCTGCGACAACGGCTGGAACTCGCGCGGCTCTGCCGGGAACAGCTCGTTGTGGTTGTTTTCGAGCTGCGCAGGCGGCTCTTCCTCAACGCGCTTGGCAGTCTCATGGCTATCGTCGTTCTCCTCCTCCTCCTCCTCCTCGTCGTCGTCGTCCACGTCGATCGCATTGCCATTCTCCGTAAAATAGAGCTCGACGGCCTTTTGCAAATTGCTGCCCGTGCGGCGCAGCAGCCCGAGGATCGCGTCCTGCGGCACGTCGCCACCCAGTAGTTCACTCAGTTCACGGGCCTGCGGCGTCCACTGCTCCGTGGGGGTCGTCGCACTCTTCGCGGGGGTTTTCGTCGCGGTGGTGGACGACGGCGTGGGGTCGCCCATGGGGCTCTTCCCATTGAGCTGCTGCGACTGGAAGAAGAGATCCACGGCCTTGTTCGGGTCGTTGTCCGCCTGCTGCAGCAGCGCAAGGATACGCTCCCGCGAGAGCGCGGCGTCGGCGCCGAGGATGCCGCGGATCGTCTCCACCAACGTGTCCGGCTCGCCCGCCTGCATGGTCTCGAGACAGCGAGCGGGGGGAGTTGAATAAACGCGAGAGAAAGCTCCCCTCCCAGATGTAACACCGCGGTCCTTTTTTTCTGCGGGCACGGCACAGGGCACCCACCGACACAGCGGGGGAGGGGAGGGAAGAGAACGGGAAGAGACACCCAATCACCCATCCTGGGCGATTGGGTGATCGACCCAGACTGAGTAGTACGATACCGGTTTGTACCGGATACTTCGGATTTCCTTTTTGCGTGCTGTCCAAACGAAAAATGGCGGCAACCGACGGCGGGCTCGCGACGGCGCTGGTGCGTGGACATCGAGCGCCGCACTGTCTCTAGCGGAAGGTGGAATCTGATTGTTGGTTTTTGTTTCTATTGGATGCGCATGGTTCTGCCGGAATGAAGGGAAGCGACCTGCGCGACAAGGTGCGCACCGCCAAGATCCTCGTGGTCGGCGCCGGCGGCATCGGTGGGTTTCCTCGTACGTGGTATTGCCATAGCGTATTTCTCATCTCACTTCGTGGCAGGGTGTGAGCTCGTGAAGAACCTCGTGCTCAGTGGCTTCGTGGAGATCCACCTCATCGACCTCGACACGATCGACGTGTCCAACCTCAACCGCCAGTTTCTCTTTCGCTCGCACCACGTGGGCCAACCGAAGGCGCTCGTCGCCAAGCAGATCGCGCTGACGTTTAACCCGTCGGCGAAGATCACGGCTCACCACGGCAACATCAAGTCGAGTGAGTTTGGTATAGACTACTTTCGCCAGTTTGCGCTCGTGTTCAACGCGCTTGACAATGTGGACGCACGCAAGCATGTGAACCGCCTCTGCCTCGCGACGGACCGCCCGCTGATCGAGAGCGGCACGACCGGGTACTTGGGCCAAACGTTTGTGATCAAGAAAGGCGAGACCGAGTGCTACGAGTGCACACAAAAGGTTGCGCAGAAGGTGTATCCGATCTGCACGATCCGTAGCACGCCCGATAAGATGGTGCATTGCATTGTGTGGGCAAAGGAGTGCTACAAGCTGCTCTTTGGGAAGACCAGCGACTCGATGCTGTGGGAAGACCCCGAGGGCGAAGATCCGTCGGCGTTTATGCACCTCATCACGCGGCCCGACGGCATGAGCTTTGACGCGGCGACGCTGCGGGCGTACGCCGAAGGAGTGTTCCGTGGTCTGTTCGAGTATGAGATCAAGAAGAAGCTCGAGATCAAGGTGTACAAGACCGCGACCAAGGTACCCGAGCCGTTAGACTTGTCTAGCTGCCAGTTGACCGATTCGAATGGATCAGCTACAGCCACGACCAACGGCTCCGCGACATGGAACGATAGACAGATCTGGTCTGTCTCCGAGTGTGCTCGGCGCTTCGTCCGCTGCATCGTGCGCATGCTCGAGTCCGAACAGGCTCGTGCGGACTTGGGCAGCTACGAGTTTGACAAAGACGATGCGACGGCGATGGAGTTTGTCACAGCGGCGGCAAACCTTCGGGCTGCCGTGTTCAAGATCCAGATGGAATCGCTGTACAGCTGCAAGGGCATCGCGGGTAATATCATTCCGGCGATCGCAACGACGAACGCCATCGTCGCAGGTCTCCAAGTGCTGGAGGCGTTCAAGATTCTGCGAGCAGCCCAGCCCATCGCAGAGGCATGCAACTACACGTTCTGCAATCGCGTGTGGGACGCGCGCGGCGTTCTCGTGATCCCGACCAAGCTCGCGAAACCCAACCCGAAGTGTTTTGTGTGCTCGAAGCAAATGGTCGAACTTGCGATCGACACAAAGCAGACACGGCTACGAGAACTCGTCGAAAAGGTGCTCAAGAAGACACTTGGTGTGAACGAGCCGACCGTGTCGATCGGCGTCAACACGATCTACGAAGAAGGCGAGGACGCCGAAGAGAGTTTGTCCGCGAACCTGGACAAGCTGCTCATCGACCTCCCGGGCAAGGGCGTGCACCATGACACGGTCGTGTCGATTGAGGATTTTTCGCAGGACTTTCAGTGTTCGATCCGCGTGCAGCACCGTGACCAGTCGGACTTCGGCGAGACCGCGACGGAGCTCTTCGCATTGGGCGGCGACATTGAGAAGCTCAATGCCGCGGTCGCCGAGGCGTCGGCCACTGCGGCCGCTGAGCGTGCTGCGAAGGCGCAGGAAGACGAAGAGGACGACGAATCGTTTGAGATGGTGGACGCGACGCCGCAACCGTCACCAGCCAAGCGAGCCCGCGCAGACGTTGAAGATACTGAGATGGAAGATGGGGAAGCGACCGCGAAGCGTGCCAAGTCGGCGTAACCCGTAGGTTACATACCTCGTACTGTAACCTCAGGTCCATAACGGGGACCTCCCGGCAGTATACTCGTTGGTTTTTATCCGGATATACTGTATACTTGCACCCATGATCACCGCTTATTTGAATTTTCGAAGGAATGTATTTATCCGGATGATCCGTATACCGGGTGGTGGTTTGGGGCCGCACTGCAAGCGTGGTGGTCGGGAAATCCATGGGGGACGGGCCAAAGCCTCTCGCGGACAGAGACCGTGGGGCCATCATGGGCGACGTCACGGTCGCGAGTGTGGGCGTGAGCGTTGGCCACCAGCATTCCAACGGCGTCGCGTCGGCCGCCGCGGCCGCGGCGTTGATCGCGTTGAGTGAGCGCGACCACACCGTCCAGGAGACGGCCGTCCACGGCCCGCGGGAACCGGAGAAAGAGGCGGCGGCGGTCGTCGAGAAGGAGAAGAACGCGGCAGAGCGGCTCGCGTGCGGCTCCGACGTGGCCGTGATCTCGACAGACGAGGCGTCGGCGTCGGGTCCTCACGTGGAGTCGAACGGCTCGTCGGTGCCGATGGAGATGACGTGCCCGGACGCGACCGCAAACAGTGCGCGACCGGAGGGCGCAGACCCGATCGTCGTGGACGGCGAGACCGAATGCGACACCGAGAGTGATAGTGTGGCGGTCACGCCTGCGTCTGCGATTGCCGCAACGACAACGCGATCGCGCAGCCCGATCGGCAAGGACGAGGACGAATTGGCCGGCTCGACGAGTGTCGAGGACGTGCACTCGCCTCTGGAGGTGATTTGTGTGGACAGCGACGCAGCGGAGGACGCGGACACAGTGGCGAGCGAGACAAGCGCGGTGGAAGAGACCGAAACGGCCACTGCACGCGGCTCGCAGCGACGGAAAAAGCGAGCGCGTGTCGTGGGCGTGGCCAATGGACGAACTCGCAAAGACAACCGAGGCAAGCGCCAGGGACTTCTCTCCATCGACGCTGATGCATCGGCGGATGCGAGCGGTGCGGTCGCCGTGCCGACGAGCCGAGGGCGCCCGCGCCGACAACCGTCAGGAGACTCCGTGGAAGACGCGTCGGTCGGTGCTGATGCAAGTGCCATCCAACCGGTGAGCAGCGCCGACATGATCACGTGGGACTGGGATGCATGCCGCGTCTACTTTGCCCCTCTCGCGCAAGAGAACATGGACGAGTTGGCAAGTACGCGCCGCGAAAGTGCCAAGGTCGTTGCTGCCAATAGCCACGTATGGAGCTCGATGCGGAGGCTGGAACACGATGGCGCGTATCTCGCCAGTTTAGCACTGGACGTGAACGGCGAAAGTGTGGACCACCTCCGTCTACGCCCTTCGCGAAGAGGCCGGTACTTTCAAGATACGTGGGAAGAAGAAGATTACCTTGCGAGTCAACAGCGACCAACTCGGACTGGGAAGAAGCGACCATTTGCAGGCTGCGAACCAGTGTCAAGTAACCAGCAACTCGTCCGCGGCTATGACGATGACTTGTTCAACGATTACATCCAACTACTCGAGGCGCGTTTCGGTCAATGTAGTTCGTTCGGTTCGGCCGCCCAGAATCGTACCACAGACCAAGCACAACGAATACAAGAGTCTCCAGCTCGCAGGGCCAAAAGCACAAAGAGACAGCCGCTTGAGAAGGATTCCCTGCCAGGTGTACCGGCTCAGCACCTGCATCCTGCTTCTTTTGGCATGTGGAAGTTCAAGGGCAAAGAGACACCATCATTCGATACCCTCCACCCTGCTTCGATTCGCACGGCGAAAGTTCCCCAGCGATGGGTAGAGGAATTCCAGCGTAATCACGTGGAGATCGAGGAAGATGAACCCGTTGGAGTACGTCGCAGCGGTCGTCATGAAGCCAAAGCAGGCGATGACAGGACGCGTGAGAACCAAGCAGCTCAAGCAGCCACGCAGGTCGCTGTAAGCGAGAGTACTCTCGAAGAAGATATCAATCTTCCAAGTTTTGGTTCTGTGATTGAAGACGACGAGGTGTCACGCGAGGTTTCCAACTCGATTGTGCGGCTAGTCGAAGTATCGGCTCTTAATTGGCGGCGAGCGCAAATGCTTTACGAGCGCGCAGTGAGCTACATCGAAGTGACGCCCGTGCTGCAAGCCGAGCACGCAGCCAAGCAACGTTTGGAGCAGAGCTATAGGACGCTATATCCTCCAGTTGCGAATTTCGATGACCCGGATCCGGATGACGATCGGGAGCTGAAGTTTAGACGGCGCCCTCGAGATCTCCCAACATGGGTCGCCAACTCGTCAACTTCATCAGAGTCGATCAAAAACGGTGCACTCTGTGGCTCAGTCGAGTATGCGATGCGACTCCAGACGGGTGATCCCATTGATGTGTTGGACCGCAATGGTTGTTGGAACGATGGAGTCGTGATCGACTTGTACAAGGATGGGGATGGAGACATCAAGAATGTGCACGTGAGCTATGCACTCTGGGGAGGGGATTCAACGGAGTGGATCTCCGTGATCGAAGCCCGCATACTGCCGCGTGGGGTTGCTGATGGACGAGCTTCATATACACTGGCGCCAACACGCGGACGCAAGCGACTGGTCGAGCTCAACAAGTCTGTGGCTGACTTCCTTCAAGCGACATTTCCTACCAGACGAATTTCTCGCCTTCAGGTCAAACTGAACGAAGTTGAACACAACGACACAGAACCAACGAAAACTTCCAACAAGAAGCAAAAGCGGCGCTAGAGGGCAGTCGGATCTGCGAGGTAAACGCTCATTTAAGTATGACCCCCGCACTGAACCTGTCTCTCTGAGGATATGTTGATGACTTTCATTGAGTTTCTGTATTTTTAGTGATGGTCAGATTAGTGCCAATCATTGTTGGTGTCGGATCAAGAGTCACGACGCGACGAGAAGTCAAGCAGGCAGACTAGATGGCTCTGCAGCGCAAAAACTTCCGATGTCCACGCGACGGGACCGTTGCTTCTCCCGTGAAAGGCAACCCACTCGGTAGCAACGGCAGTAGCAGTGGTCTCGTGGTTTCTCATGCTGAGTTGCCACCACGTCAGCGGAAGCGAGTGCAGGTGGGCTCAACAAATCTCTTTCGGAGTATCTCTACGCCAGAGTTACCAGCGGCTTCGTCATCTTCGACCCCACAGAAGAACTCGATGGATGGAGATGTATCGTCTGCGGCACATAACGTGAGGGAGACAAACATCGCGCTCATCAAGTCTTCCATGTCCAATGTTGCAGTATTGAATGCAACTGCAGCTTCGAATCGATCGTCGGGCGTTGTCGTGCTCAGCGAAAAGCGGCGGCTGAAGGAAATGGCGCATCACGTGCGACCCCAATTCAGCGAACCAAACGAAAGCACCTCTGCGAATCAACGAGCAACCTCTGCAGATCGCGATGGTCATGAGCGTAGTGGAACGACGTGGTCTGCCTCAGCCGAGACAGCAGCTGCAGCGGCGGAACGAGCTTTCTTTCTGGAGAAACGGAATACGCTTTACAATGCCTTCGTGGACCGGTACGGTTCCGTACGCGCCGTGTTCAAGGCGTTCGACCGCGATGCAAACGGCCTCATCTCCTACCAGCGATTCGCCGACATGGTCGAAACTTCCGAGGTCGCGCTTTCCCCGGCAGACATTCAGCGCGTATTCCGTCACGTTGACAAGAACGGCGACAATAGCATCGAGTACCAAGAGTTCTCGGAGATGTTCACAGCGAGCGAGTACGTCGAACACGCCAGCGCGTACTCGCCCGCGAAGGCCAAAGCCGCTGCAATCACAGCCGACCCAACGTCATCGCTCGCACTCAAGTTTCGCGCGCCACTGGACATGTCGCCACGCACACGCGAACGCATGAAGGAGCTGCGCCTGAAAGTGAACGGTGAACTGCTCCACAAGCACGGCCGCGACGTCAGTGTCCACGGCGGCAAGACCGAAAATCTGCTGGTCTATGCGTTCAAGCAGTTCGACACGGATAATGACGGTTTCCTCTCGTACGACCAAGTCAAGAGTGCGCTCGGAAAGGACTACTTGCAGCTCGCGATGGACGCCGGCGAAATGGACGAGATGGTACGAATGATTGACCGGAATGCCGACGAGCAGATCAGCATGAAGGAATTTGTGCAGTACTTTGGCGCGGGCGAACGCGAGCTGCCGACGGATCTGATCGACAATGGCCGTCGCAAGGAGCTCGCGGCGCTCCACTACAAATCCAATATTCCGCTGACGCCGCGGCACGAGATTGATCCCGAGTACTATGCACGCCGCGACACCGCCACTCCACCTGTGGAGACCATGCCTCTACCATCACTCGACACGAGCGGTTGCATGCAAGAGAATCTCGCTCGCCGCGTCGCGACATCGCCCGTGTTTCGATCTGCGCCGCTCAATCCGCTGCAGCGCCAGCGCTTCGAGCTTCGAGCACAGACGCCCCACACCCCCCTGAAGTCGTCCCGCTCGACGCCTTCGCTGTCGCTCTCAGCTTCCATGGACGATCCACCCATTCCGGCCAAGCACGAGCTCGGCCCAACGCTGAATCCGTTGGTCGCGGTATCTCAGGACCGTCACACGTACTGGCGCCTGCAGCACACGGACTGGACGCGCGTGGGCGTGGGTGGCGACGGCGTGCGTGCCGCCACGGCGCTGTTTGGGGACGAGCATGAGCGGTTCCAGACGACGACGCAGCGCGCGTTCAGTCCGATGCAGCGCGGCGTGAACAGCGGCGACGTGTTTCGCGACGAGAAATCCACCAGTGAGCTCGAAGCGCAGGCCCGTGCGGCGCGGCGGCACGCGCGACACGACCGCACACAGGCGCTGGTGACGGAGATGGAGCTGCACCGCGCCAAGGAGCAGCGACTAATCGAATGGACGGCGCGCGCGAAAGTGCGGCTCGGCGCCGCGCGGCGGTTCGCGTATTTGGACAAAGTCCACGAGCAGGAGCAGCGCGTGGCGATGCGCGAGCAGCAGATGGCCAAGCG
>JAADVY010000548.1:0-15117 GCA_023336035.1 Pythium plurisporium
AGCGGAACGGTTTGTTTTCCAAAAAGGGAATGCAGGAGAAGCTTTCGACGGATGGCCCCAACGAGAAGGGGGAGAGAGGGGAGCGAAGTGAGGCGTTTTTACCCACGCTCGTAAAAAACGGTCCGTAAAAAACCTCGCTGAGGATGGGTTGGTAATCTACATAGGATCCGTGAAGGTAACTTATTGAAAACTACAAAAAAATGGCGCGAAACATCCGTTTGAAAAATCGAAGAGCTCCAATAATCAACCGCGTGGCGGGCGACGAATACTGCCACTCTCTTTTAGATGCTGGGCCATGTCTTTGTATGCTGCATAGTTAGTGGAGAGCTGCTTGACCGCGTCTCTCAACTTGGACTGGAAGTCGCTGACATACAGGAGGCGCAGCTCGTTCACCACCACAGTGTTCATGTCGATGGGGGTGGCCTTTTGGCAAGTCGTCTCCGAGGAAAGCAAAAGCAACGAGCCGAGGGGCTCAAGCTGACGCGTAGCAAAGTCGAGAGACGCATTGGTGCAGCTCAGATCGATGCAACAGTCGAAATGCATCGAGGTGATCTCTGCGTCGACGAGTTCATCGATCAGAAGCGTATGAACAACACCAGTACGCGCCTCTTGTTGACTTGCGATTTCGCTGAGACGGAGCTTCATGCACGCGGCCAGTATGTTTCGTGCTGTAGGTGTCACGATCGCGATGGCCTTGAGTCGCCGCTCCGCCACAATCTCGGCGACGCGCATTGCCGCGGCGATGTCGTTCGCGAGCAGAGCCATGTCATCTGCGATGGATCGAGGAATGGGACATACCGACATTACCGGCAGTTCCATGTGGAGATGATCTGTCGATCCGTCCGCGGCGAGTCGCGTCGCAGCGTGGCTCGTGCCCCCGCGGGCCCACACACCCCAATAGGAATCATGCGCCTCGCCGCTGGGCACCACCTCTCCAACTGCACAGCTGAACTCAATGTTTGTCCCTCTGTCGGCGTCTTCTCCAACTGGCGTGACCGCGACGGCTGCGGCGACGCGCATCCTCACACGCGCATCGCTGGTCATCATCTCGAACTGACCAAAGTGTACCCCGGTGTAACCATCATTTCATGCAATTGGTTAACTTTTCGAAAACGACCATCACTCCGAGTTCCCAGTGGCGGGAAGTTCCGCTTGAGAAGAAAAAAACGGCGACCTCCCGTTGGCGTCGCTTCCGCAAGACCCCTTGGCTTCCTTCCATCAGTCCCCACCGTCAATGGGCGCGAGGCGACTTGCGCCGACGGCACGCACACGTAGGCGACGACCATGAAGAAGTTGCTGGGCGGATTCTTCCAGAAGCAGAAGGACCCGGCGCTGCAGGCGCAGGCGCTGTCGCCGCAACCGTCGTCCGCCACGCCCGGATCCGCTACGGGCCCCAGTCGCGTGCTCAGTCCGCCGACGCAGTACAAGCATGGACCTCGCAGCAGCTGGGACACCTTCTTCCAGTCGCCTAATATGGCGAAGAACTCGATCGTCTCGCCGCCATTGCCCGCGACCATGTCGATGCAAGTACCCGCAAAGGTAAACAGTGAGAATCCTCTCTACGCGTTCCTTGTGGCGTGCTCACCCGGGGATGTGACTGTGTAGATCTTCAACCAGAATCTCGAGATGCTCATGCGTGAAATCGTCACCAAGATCAAGGACGTGTACGTGGCTGGAAATGGATTTCGTATTTAGCAGGTGCTCATGGTGTCGTGCGGGGGGTGAACAGCATTGCGAGAATGCTCGAGGATGCAGACTTCCAAAACGAGTTTGCACAATTGTGTGGTTTCATCAATCTCGCTGCTGACAAGCTACTTGAAAAGGGTGCGTTCTGTGGTGGTCGTGGTGGATCATTTTGTAGCCATGAAACATTAATCTTTTCTGTTCCAGGTGATCCGTCGCTGGTTTTGTTGAAAAACTACTTTTCGTCACCGGCTGGTGTCAATCTGTGTGAGCAAACTGCCCTTCCTTCGCTTGTCCTCGACTTCGTGAATAAGGTGCGGGTCTATATTATCAAGAGCGAATTACGTCAGCTGGAGGCAGTGCTCCATCCCAAGACTGAGTCGACCGACGCGGTTGGTAGGACATCGGCGTCTACGACCGCCGTGGAGCTTGAACGACCAGTTCATTTTTTGATGAACTGCGTACAAGCTGTTGCTTTCAACGTTACTCTGATGGAACAGTTTCGCTGTGAGTTGCCCAATGTAATCCACCTCATCGCTGAAGATTACCCGCCCAGTGCACACTACCTTCGAGACTTATCCAGTCAGGTTTTGGCGTCGATCCCGGACAAGAACTTCAACGCCGGGCTTGTCTGGTATCTCAATGACTGCAATACTGTCGGGCAAACTGTGAAGATGATGACTCGATACTCGAACGCTCCCCAAGCAACACCGGAGACTGCCGCTGCTGCTCTTTTTACCCTGTCTGCAATGACAAAATCGTGCGTCGCAAGTTCGCAATCCGTTATGAAGGAGCCTATTGCTGCTGCTGTGAGCAATGCGCTGGGACTCAGCAGAGAAGTAGACCTCCAATCAAATGAGACTCGACAGACAGTAACCGTCGATCAGATGGACGATGAGGTGATGCTATCGAGAGAAGATGCGAACTCAAATTGCTACCAAGTAGTCGGAAGATATGATCCCACTCCCGGTTTCAAGGCCCTGATTTACACCCTCCAGAAGACTTGTCGGTTCTCGCTCGTCCTGCTTGGCGAGTTTCAGTCATCAGGAGGGTACTCGCTGCTCACGAAGTGTGTGAAGAGTGCTCAGGAGCGGGAGGTATCGACGTTGATTTACATCTACACACTTCTATTGCCTCTCGGAACTGGGTTTTCCGGTGTGTGTGGAGAAGACGAAAATATGGCGACTGTGAGCACATGTGGTGCGAGAAACATCGGGGCGTTTCTCTCCATCAGAGATCTTGTCCTAGACTGCATGAACAGTCTAAAGTCAGCCGCCACCGATGATGTAAAAGTGCAACAGGAGCAACTTCTTCTCCAGCTGCTTACGACAATACTGCAAGTATACACAAGCGCCTACGAGAACTTTATGTGCCTTGAGCAGAAGACCCAAGCACTCGCGATGATTTTGTCGAGACTCCCATCGATTACCTTCTTTGATGCCCAGATCATTACCCTACGGATCGTTGAATACGTGTGCGTAGCTGCTAAAGCCGAGGGGCCACTTCCAGTCGAGATTCTTGCAGTGTTGTGCAGCCAGTTCATCGAATTTTCATCGGCTGAGATCCAAACCATGACTGAAAGTCTTGATGATGAACACATAGCAAGTGCATCGGAGTTCAAGGCGCAATTTTCCGGAACTGATTCGCGAGCTGATATTGTATGTGAATGTATTCTGAAGATCCTGCAGAGCCCAAGGATATGTGCGTATCGAGACGAGTTCCATGCCTTTGGGCTGCTTGAGCGAGGGGTTTACGCTCTCGTAGTGAAGCTTGCGAGTTCACTCTCTGCAAACGCCAGTCAGCCTGCTTTGCAACACCAGTGCTTATCAATGTTTAAATCAAGGCTGGTGATGTGGAGCTCGGTCGCAAGCTTAATGCTCGAGAACAATCCACCACTGATGAAGGAATTCCGCGACATGCAGATTCACCACTCTCTGTATGTGATCGCTGGCGTGATGTTGTGTCAAGAATTGGTGACGAAGAACGACACCAAGCCTCCTGTGTTCTCCTTGTTTGTCGTGTTTGCCGTTGTTGATCCCAACCACCAATACGACTGTGCCAACACTCTGGATGACGAATCTGAAAGTCAAGACCACACATTGGCACTGAGGTCCGGTGTTGAGTCAGACTTGACAAGACTTCTCGAGTTTCTCCAGCGTGGTCGAAATTGTCGACCGAAACAGGAATTCCTTATGGGCATTTTACAGCAGATGATGCATGGACAACTGTTTTGGGACGCGTGGAAAGTCTGCCAAGGTCATGAGATCCTGTTGTCGCTGTTATCGTCGTTTCATCGGATGGATGAAGGAATTGCGTCAGATGACGATTTCCTTCTCCTCGACGGAATCCTCGAAATGATTTGTGTCACCCTCGATCCTTCCTGCCGAGGAAACCAGGCATGTGTCATCCATTTCACTGATGAGATAGGCTTCTCTACTCTTGCCGGCTGCCTTGTGAACTGCGGAGTCATAGAGACTGACCGATGGTCATTGGTCATTGGTCGCATCTTTGAGTTCATTACTGGTCTGGAGGCTCCCCGAAACAAGATCCGAAATCCGAAAGCTGTCGAGATGTTGTTCTGTCTACTGCCGCATATCACACCCGACCGTGGCGAAGAGTGTATAACCAGGTTGTTGTCAAAGATAACCTCCAACGACGACATATCATTTTCGAGAAAGAAGCAGGTATCAAGTCTGGTTCAAGCTGGTGTGTTCCGGTGGATCTCCCATCCTTCTGTCATCGCTATGCTCCGCGACTCGGCTCATCAATCGAATCATGTTTTACTGAGCCTTGTGACGGAGTTATCAAGAGAAGAACTATCCACGTCGTATTTGAGAGAGTTCATTCGAGTCATTGCGAAGAGCATGCCACTTCTTCTCAACAACCACTTTCATCCATCCAAGACGATGAAAGACGCTGATGAAAGTTCATGCGAACCTGAAGAAGTTGGGCTCCGACTGTTAAGGATGGCCCTCAAGGGGTCCCCCATTCCGCACGTTGCGGTTGGTACCAATATTAGAACGCATATGACCTCCGGCTACGTCCACGTGAACCAGCCGGACCGCGTCTGGCCGCCTTCAAGTGGCTACAGCTTCTCGTGCTGGCTGCGCTTTCCACCTGTCGACCACAAGCGTCGTGAATCGCATTCAACATCACCCGATGAGGCGTCCAAACTTGGAACGGTATGCGTTGCACTATGTGAAGGTCCGTTGATTGTGAAACTGGATGGCGATGAGGCCGAACCCCCCGAGTCATACTGCGTCCTTGTTGGAGCGGAGCTGTCTCTGTTCGACTCGGCTGGTGCTGCACGAAATAGCACGAAGGCAAAGGATATTCTCACAGTCACAGCTGTTGCTCCGAAGGGCCAGTCAGATTTTCTTATATGGTGCAACGACAAGCGGTACATTGCTCGCAACCCTAATGGATCTGTTAGTGACACGGAGATGTGGGTCCGCGCCCTCCAACAATCCGAGAGTATCAGCAACAAAGTGATTCCAACGGTTACGGCAACAGCTGACAGTGGGAACCCCAGAGATGTTCTCTTTGTCGCGAACAACGAGACGAGCACAGCCGAAGCAGACGAAGAAAGTGGCCTCGATGGATTTGTATGCTTGTTGTCGGTGTATTCCACAGAGGCGTCCGGTTGCTTCACTCGCATCTACTTTGATCAAGTAAGTGGGTGTCTACGGGTCGATACAGGATCAGCGGCAGCTGGACCAAGTGTTAACCCGGCTTCAAAGAGGACGAGTGCCATCTTCAAGAACGTCAACGTGAATCTTCTTCGAAGTGACTCAAACTTGCTTGACGATCGGGAAGGTTCCAGAGACAAGGCATCTCAGTGGCATCATGTTGCTCTGACTCATCGCAAGTCTACTCTCGGGAATTCGCAAGTCACGTTATTTATTGATGGCGCTGAAGTCGCTACGAAGAAGTTAATGTACCCTTCAGCTCCGATCGCTGGTGCTTTGCAAGCCTTCCTCGGCAAGGATATCCAGATTTGCGGCACCTTCCCCGCTTTGCCCTGGCAAGTTGGTCCAACATGGTTCCTGGAAGACGTACTCCCCTCGACCGCAGTTGTCTGCATATTTCTGTTGGGTCCAGCTTTCCGTGGTCACTTCGGGGGACACGCCTACCGGTCAATTGGGGATTGGTCAGAAGCAATCGCAACGAATCAATTAGATCGCGCTACTAAACGACGAGTTGAAGTGAGCCGGGCTGCCAGGCGTGCACAGCTTCTACACCTAGGTAAAGCTGCTCGTCGCCAGTGGTATGAGGGAATGATACTGCCAGGAGAAACGCAACCAGGAAACGCCATCTCGGAGTTGCTCATGAAGAAGGACGACCCGGCTGAAAGCGGCGTAGGCATTCGCGTACTTGATTCGAAGAAGAGGCATATCAAGCTCATGGGTTTCAGCTCGTTCATCAACGCAGAATGTGTTATGAGCGTATTTGGCTTGGAGTTTCTCGATGCTCTCAGCAGTTTCAAGTTACCCGACAAAGAAGTTTACTTCTGTATCAACACGAGTTTCGAGGTGCCCCGGGAACCTTCAAGTAGCGGCGGACGTTCCGCTGCGCTGGTTAACTATGTGGGTACTGAACCGTCCGTTCCTTTGAATCTTGCGAAAGCTGTGCCATCCCTGGGTGGAGTGATCCAATTCTTACTGCCACTCGTGGACAACGCGTGGAGGTCCCACGAGCTTGCAGTCGCGCTGAAGCTGCTTTGTCGTTGCACCAGACGAAATCCATCCTGTCTGGCAGAGTTTCTGGATAACAATGGCTATGCTCTCATTGCGAGCATACTGCGAACTCGAGTTCATCTGATCGACGAGGTTGTTCTCAAGAGTGTTCTCCGCCTCGCGATCAGCGGTAGTATTCAGGATGGATCCCGCATGCGAAATGGCACGACAAGCAACTCAGCCTCACAGTCGCCATACATTTGGCCGTTGGTGGTGGATTTTGCAGGACTTTCTAAAGTTGTGCTCTCGCACCATCTTCGACTGGTGCTTCCTACCAAATATCAGGTTCAACTCATCGCGACTATCAAACTCCTCATTGACACCGAGAATCCCAATGCAATCTTTAATGCACGGCAACTACGTCAAGCGAACTTGTTGTCGTGGATTCTGCATTTTCTTGCAAACATCTGCAATTGTGATAGCACTGTCAACGATCAGCCAGGAGCAAGCGATCGATTTTGTTTCCCAATTTTTACGGAAGTGTTGAACAACGAAGTTTTCGGCCATCTCGTTAGCTTGCTCCAATTGTATGTGCACATCGAGAACCACATCGACGATATTGCGCTCATCAATGACACTTTGCTGATGTCAATGAGCAATCAAAAACCATTTGGAAGCGCGAAAAGTTCGTTTCGTGTCGCTATTCTTCAGTTTCTCTTGCGCGAGATTGAGGATAACGAAGGGCAGAAAGAAAGAACGGCCTCCTCGAGAGAGCAAGGACACAATCGTGAGGGGGTGAAGATGAAGAAAGACAAAGATGAAGGCGATCCGCTCTCCCTCACGATGGTTGAATCGGTCGTCCTGAAAAATGATCGCCACTTCCCGAGAAAACGCAAGGATCGCGGCGACGCAGGATTGTCCATGTTGGCTTCTCCAACATCTCCAACCGTAAGCTTGCACGAGGCGAGTGGAACTGACATGATCGGCGTGCTGTGCGACATCATTTGTCGCAAAGAAACAGGCAAGTTCGCGAGACTGGAAGCATTGCTATCTGTCCGGATCCTGCTGTCACTTGCCCAAGATCATCCATCCTTTGCTCGGCACCTTCTTCAAAATCCAACACTGCTCGAAAGGCTGAAGCGAGCACTATACGGATATAGTGCTGATTGTTACTTCTATACACCTCTGTTGGCATTTGTCTCCAACATTCCGATCCGGGAAACAAGATACCATGACCCCGTTCTGGCCGTCAATGACGCTCAGCAGTTCGCACTACCATCACCAAATGCATTCGCGAATGATGCCGCGATGGAAAGCCTAGATCAAGTCTGGGATCTGATTGGAGCAATGCTTCACAGGAATTGCGTTATCAGTTCGGAAGCAACTGAGAAGACAACGGTGATCGTCCTCAAGCAGGTCATCTTCCAGGTTGAGGTTAACGAGGCATTCTTCACAACTGTTTGCCATTCGAGTTTTGTGGTTCTGCGGACGCTTGCGTTCTGTCTTGTCCACCGGCCAGCAGAATTAACCGAATCAGCGGGCCCGAAAGCATCCATTGACCACACTTCTTTGGAGGAAAACGCTGCTCTATCTCCGTTACTTTCAGGTTTTGCCGCTTCCAAAAATCACGTAAATCGAGCATCCGCTTGTCTGGACCTTTTGCGAGTTTTCTTCACGAGGAGCCTGTTCGAGAGAGAGGAGTTCGCGGTAGATTTGATTTATCTTCTCGATCGCATTGATGAAGAGACTCAAACAGACTCGAAGGTCTCCCCAAGTGCTGGTCAGAAATGTTGGCTAGGATTACTCGTCCACGTTGTCAAGCAGTCCAAAGCGTTCTCTAACAATTGCTCTTTCCCAGTTCTCAAGAATCTGTCGACACTTGGCATCGCACTTGCCCGATATCTTTTAGATGACTCGAAACATCAAGACGTACAGGAGAAGGACCCAGACCACGGCCAACAGTCGGATACTACGACCAGATCAACATCTCGCTCGACAAAGGGAAGCCCAGGCAGCTGTTTTGGAACGGATATTCTGAATTTTTATTTGAAAACGGTGCGATTTTGCGCGGACACGCACGTTGGCCAGCTTGTTGGTGTTGAGGATCAGCAATTCTTCTACGGGTGTTTTGTCTATTGTGTTCAAGCCATTCTACTGAGCGAGCTTGGGGGAGCTCACCAGTGTTCTTCCCCACCACAGCGTCTGCTGGACTGCCTGACGAACTCGAGACAGTTTTTCATCCAGCAAAACAAAGTGTCTGGAGTGATTATCTGCAGCAGTCATCAGCATCACCCGGCCCACAACATTGACGTGACGACTGCGTCTGCTGCATCTCGCGGTTTGAATGCGCATGTCAACAAAATGAAGAGCTTAACAGCGGCAGCGATGCACAGAGAATTCGGAATTGGAGCTGAGTCTGACAGAAGCTTCCTTTTGTCACTCGCCGGAGAGTTACTGCGATGGCTGATCGATGATTCCGAGCTTGTGCGGCACACTTCAATCGCAATCTGGCAGTTTTTGTTTCAGCAGCGAATGGGCGTGATCAAGGAGCTTCTGATCGTGGAGCCCAAGGTATCACTTCTGCAAAACATGTCATCAAACAAGAAAGAAGTTATTGACGTGTTCCACGGTGGTTTCGATCGATTACTCAAAATTGCTCCCCCGCGGACTTCAAGTGACACCACCACCTCTGCGCGGATCAGCAGTGGGGAGCTTTCTGCGAGCCACGAGAGCTGGTTACAGTTCCACATCTGGCTTACCGAGAATTTCGACCTTCTGAAGGAACTGATAGTCGCCCGAACCGAGCCAATCTGGGGCCACATGATCGAGGTTTTGCAGACATGTGAGTTCGTCCGCAAGGTTAGTTCGAGTAGTGCGTCGAACAGAGCGTCAGCACAGCCAGACCTCAGCCTCAATCTAGACTTCTCTCGTTGTGAACAGCATTCACACTTGAGTAATCGAATTCCGAAGAGCACGACTGCATCAACCATGGACGACGAGGACCTTTTAGGTACTACGTTGGGGCGAATCGCGACGCGCAAGGCTCATCTCAGGTTCTCGAACGCGCTGGAGTGCAGCTTGGAGGACATGCACGACGCCTCCATGCGTTGGCGAGAGGTATCAACACGACTCCACCACACCCGAGCAGTTTGGCATGTGGAAGCGTTGAGCTTACCTTCAAGTGGTGTTCAAGGGGAGTCAGCTGCAAGTAGTTCGCGCACATCATCTGGCTCACATGATCGCGTTGCCGTTCAAGAACCATTCTACTTGGAGCGAAGCGTATTTCAACAAGACTGGTATCGATACCGCCTGGATTTTACAGAGGGTCCTCAACGAATGCGACTCAGAATGGTGCGTGGGTATGAACCATTGGAACTCACCGAAAGCAGTCATGCCGTCACAAAACCCTTACCGGAAGACAGCGCGCGTCAGACTGCTCCAGCTCCTTTGGATCCTCTCCTCCGCAAACTGGAGTTTCATCAGTGTGTCGAAGCTTTCCGTGAGTTCATGTTCAAGAAAAGGTCACGAGACGCATCCGAAGACTCACATATTCTGAGCGAACTAGCAAAAAAGTCAACTGTGGAACGTGTTCAAGTCTTACTTCAAGGTGGTATTACGGACTACGCCAAGAGCCGTTATGCAGAAATGGACAAACGTGTCGACTCATCGGATTCGAACACCGTGGCGACTCGACAAAACTGCACGACAGTTCTAGCGATCAACATCTACACCGAGTTCTTAGATGGAGACAAGGGCGCTATGATTAATGTTTCTCCGGCTGTCGCAAAAGCTATCTTGCACACAATCTCTTCGGTTCAGGATGGTGTGACTGGCAGTTGCATCCCGTCCACTTTATTTGATGTCGCGGATCTTGAATCAATGCAGGCGTCGTTGAATGCTGCGGGCGGAAGTATACAAGGTAGAGATATCGACCCCGGTGATCGTGCGGATGGGTCGGACGATGATGACGATGAAGATGCCTACACAACAACAAATGATGTGGCACATACATCACCTGTGATGAGTGACTCGGAGGATTCGGCGTCTGACGACGAGGAGACTGAGCGTGTCCACACCATTGATGAAACCAGTTCGAGACGCAGCACAGACTCAGCACGTGTATTGTCTATGAGAAGCTCCGTAAAGATTGACGACGCACGAAATGATGCTGATACAGGCGTAAAGCTGCCTGACAACAAGATCGTTGAAGGTTCATCGGATTATGTGTTCGGTGCAATCGCTCGCTTTCTTCATCGAGATGATTACCCTCCTCTTCGGGCGTACGATGCTGCCTATGTGGTTGGCATGTCAAAAGCAATGGGCGTTTTCCTTATTTGCACCAACGCGATCTACTTTGTCGGTGGGTACGAGAAACAGCTTAGTGAGGCTGACAACGGCAGCGGAGCAATCGCAGTTATGACATCCTCGACACCAAGTTCCCAGTCAGTGGCAATTAACAGCACTAATCCTATATCGCCTACAAAGACCCTGACTGGGAAGAAGGCCAAGGATATGCTCCGAGAAACATTTGCCGATATCGGAATATCTCTTTCTGGGACCAAGACATCGGGCTCGCCGCTGTATTCTATCGTACCGATCCGAAACAATACTCCTGTAGAAGCGCAGAGCGAGGCTGATACCTCGAGCGCCGATGTTCGTGGCGCGTCCTCACGGATCCAGCGATGGAGCATCAAGTACTCGGATGTGAGACAGTTTTACCGGATCAAGTACCAATTACGACCAGTCGGCATTGAGTTCTTTGACACGTCCGGATCGACTTTTTTTGTTCAGTACGAGTCCACGCTTGAGCGCGAAGAAGTCGTGAAAGTGCTTTTCCAGATGCCGATCGTCAACAGTGTCTTCTGGAATCCGCTCTTACGATCGAGCGCTCTTTCGCTGTCGGTGAAGCGAATTCGCCAGAATCTCACCAAGCGTTGGTTGAAAGGTGGTGTATCGAATTTTGAGTACCTGATGCACCTCAACACCCTCGCCGGCAGAAGTTTCAACGACATCACCCAATATCCTGTATTCCCGTGGATTCTGGCGGATTACAACAGCAAGGTGCTGAATCTGGACAACCCGTCTACATTTCGCGATCTTTCGAAACCAATGGGTGCTTTGGGGGCAAGCCGTGCGTCCCTCTTCCGAGAGCGATATGCAGCGATGAACTACGATGCCGCTCACAGCCCGATGGATTCGCCGGCTTTCCATTACGGCACACACTATTCCTGTTCCGCCTACGTGGTGAATTATCTCATCCGAATGGAACCGTTTTCACAGCTGGCGAGAGAACTGCAGGTTTGTATCGTTTTCTTGATGCGAAACTGGTTGGATATTCACTGATGATTCAGCCGTGATGCTTAGGGTGGATCCTTTGATCATGCGGACCGATTATTCCGTAGCATCCCAGCGTCATGGCATTCAGCGTCGACTGAGAATCTTCAAGACGTGCGAGAGCTAGTTCCAGAGTTTTTCTTCTTGCCCGAATTTCTCTACAATTCCAACAATTACGACCTCGGAACTACACAAGGAGGGGAAGTTGTGTCCCATGTGAAACTGCCGGTTTGGGCGCACGGGGATCCACGAGAATTCATTCGCTTGCATCGGCTTGCTCTCGAGTCGAAGTACGTCTCGGAGAACCTCCATCATTGGATCGACCTCATCTTCGGATACAAACAAACCGGCGCAGATGCATTGGAAGCTCAGAATGTGTTTATGCATTTCACATACGAAGGGGCCGTGGATTTGGACGCGATTGAAGACCCTGTGATGCGCAACGCAATGCTCGCACAAATCGAGAACTTTGGCCAAACACCTTCCAAGTTGTTTACCACTCCGCATCCTGCCAGGAAAGTGCCGGTCTTAACGAACGGAGCCACTCAAGCTTCCTTGAATAGTGCATCCACGCCACCAGGGATTGGCCAACCCTACGAAGGTAACACGATGGGCAACATCGAAGCATTCATCAAGTGGCACACTCCACTATCGCCTGCACTTGTATCCATTGGCAATGATTATGTTCTACTGAAGAAGCATTCGACCGCGAATGTTCTCGAGGCCGCTGTTGGTGATGTTCGCGTTGTGGGTGACAAGTTTCAGTGCCGAGGTGTTGGTTGCACATTTATGCCCCCACGCTTCACGAAATACTTGGAGTGGGGATCGAATCCTGAGGGCGCTATGAAGTTGAGAGTGCACAGTAGTTCCGCTCGTCACCGGGAGGCAAACAAAGTCGTCGGCGTCATCGACGGGGCCCACAACTCGCGTGTCAACTGTGCGGCTTTCTCAAATGATGGGGTTATACTTGTCACAGGTGGGCTGGATGCTGCTGTGAATGTACTCGAGTGCAGCAAGCTACATGGCCAACGCCAGTTCAAGCAAATCACGAAATTGGTTGGCCATGACGATGCTGTCACGAGTGTTGCGATCAGTCGACCACTGAATTTAGTGGCAAGTGCCTCTAGAGATGGGTCATTGATATTGTGGGACCTCCGGACGCGCACGTATCTTCGTGAGCTTAGAGGGCACAGCGGGTTGATCACCGACATTGGGGTTAACGGTATGAGTGGAAACATTGTCGCTTGCTCATCATCCGAAATGCGTTTATGGAGCATCAACGGAGACTTGCTAGCAACAACGACAACTCAAGCTGTTGGACTGAGTGCAATTGTAAGTGATTCATGGAATTGTTGTTATATGTCTATCTCACTGTCTATGCTCTGTATGACCAGACGAGAGGCATTTCAACGAACTGCGAAAGCTGGCAGAATGGTATTTTCGCGGTCACGGGTCATTCTAACGGTACAGTTGCTTTGTGGGGAGTTCGCTTTCCGTCAGATATCGCCTCCGAGGATATGAAACACAACGAGGACACCGATTCCACAAGTTCACGCTTTCGATCCGGATCCAGCTACTCGTCGGGCACTTTGCGATCAGCAGTGCACGTTGGTGTCGCTGGTCGCCACAGCTTCACAGGAGTTTCGTCCAGTGACGGCGAGCCAAAGGTTTTAAAGGCGATTCCTACGTGTCAGCTTGTGATCAAGAAGCTTCTGATGGACCATCGCGCTGCTATCACCACCCTGCATCTCGGCTCAGATCAGCGTCAGTTGCTGTCCGCAGATGAAGATGGGTTGTGCATCCGCTGGGCTGACGACAGCATCAGCGCCTATGCTAGCTAGAGTCAAATCTACAGGCGCTGTGTGTGCCGCGATAGCAGGCCATTAGTTGGTCGAAATGTGAGTACACTTCTGTGATACTCGGGGCAACTCATCAGAGTTGGATGAAGCCATCAAAAATGAATGACGCTATAAAGGTTGCGAACTTCAAGGTATGGTATCAGCTGCATGTCCAGGCGTTTTGGATACGGATGGTGGTGTCCAACCCTGCTCGTTTCACTCGCAGATCGCCATTATGTATCATACGAGCACTGGGTTGCAAACCCCACCTGGAGCGCATTGAGGATCAATGAAACCACCGAGAACATGTCGCTGCGAATAACGTTGGACAGAGCACGCCTCTTCAGAGTGCGTTTCAAGACCCGTGCCCTTTCCGGTAGGTGAGGCAATCAAGTTCACCAGTGGCCGTATCATTGGCAGGTGGGATTATCATCCACACGGCGTCAGTGTATGACGCAGAAGAATCAGCTCGACCACGTTCGCCATTAGAAATCTATCTGCCGCGAGTTGTGCTCAACCAAGATTTGCATTTTGCACAAGAGACCAAGCTGACTATGGGACACCAGGGTGCTTTTAGAAACCGAAGAACTGTATGGAGCCAGAGGCATATCCGAGCCGTATCGAGTCTCCTGTTGATTGCAGTAGTTACGTGTTCATCTTTGCGCATCTCTGTGAGTTCAAGCGATATCAATGAGGCAGCGACATCCTTCAGGAAAGTGAAGCATCACCATTGCGTTCACGAAGAAAAGTCAGTCCGGTTCGAAGACTCGGTGGATCAAGACACGTTAACGATCCCACAGGTGCTTACTCCACTTGAGAGTCCCGGTGAGCAGGAAGTGAAAAGGTTTTTCAATGTCGTCGGTGCCAAGCGCAACTTGCGATCACACACTGAGCGCTCGCTCGCCGCGTCAGCGTCGACGTCGTCAACGTTTCAACCGATTCGTATCTCGTTTGATCTTTCAAAACTCACGAGCGACCCTGGCTTTGCGTGCACAAAAGAAGGTGAAGTCGTGAAAGTCGACAGTGCCTCCTACACCTGCACCAGTGGTGACGTACTCACAGCGGACAAGCGCGACTTTATTGTCACAGTACTCCTCAAGGCGATCAAAGACTACTTTGAAGACACTCTCTCTGTCCAGCGCGTGCTCGGCAATTTAGTCGTCAAAGGCATTGGATGTTCGGCTACAGATGAGTGGGCATGCTGCGCGAACACCATCCCTCAAAGCTACAAGACTGAAGGCGTCCCCGATGCCGACTTTGTGCTCCACGTGACTGGCAGGCCCACAACCGGGGCGACGATTGCGTGGGCTCTCCCATGTAACCTTGACCAGTTTGGGCGCCCCATCTCGGGCCAAGCCAACTTCGGGCCAGGACTCATTGATCCAGTTCTACCTGCAGCAAGAATGGAACAAATCGGCACAGCTCTTCATGAGATGACCCATGCGCTGGTCTTCTCCAAAGGACGGTTCTCCGACTTTCGACAACCGCTAAACGGACCCAAATGGGGGTACAACAACGTCGTCTCACAAAGTCAAGGCACCGGCGGCATCTATGTGAGCAAGATCATCACGCCGAGCGTGGCGAAG
>JAADVY010000549.1:0-15106 GCA_023336035.1 Pythium plurisporium
CTGCCGTTGGGGAAGCTTACGCAAGAGAACATCTAAAAGTCGAATAGCCACCTTGCGCTGTGGCATCGGCTTGGAGCCAAATGCCGGAACGATGAGTTTCTTCACATCGTAGATCTACAACAAGAGCACAGAAAAACGAAGCCTCGTGATGTTAGTGCCAAGCGTGGAAGGTACACAACACTGAAACGCGGTGCGTACCAGCACCGACCCTCCCTCGGTCGCGCAAAACAGTGAGGACTTGTCGTGCGAGAGCGCGATGGACGTCACAGCCTGGGACCCAGTCGAGATGACCCACTGGGGTTTGGTCGGGAAACGAAGATCCCACGCACGCAACGCGCCATCGATATCGGCTGCGATTATGGTCCCCGAGCGGATCTTGGTCTTCTTTTTGTTTGAGCTGGACCCACTGATCAATGGCGCGGGTGTGGTTGCATGAGGAAGAAAGACGAGGTCGGTGTAGCCGCTCGATGGTCGACTGGTGGCCTTGAGGATAAGATCGGGTTTGGACGGGAACTTCTGTAGATTGTAGAGAAAGATCTCGTTGCGGTTCAAAAAGCAACAGGCGATTTCATCCTGTCCAAACAAAAGCCAAACACACGTGTCAGCTCGCTATGCTTCGCGCTGCTGTGGTCAGATTCCACGCGCCTCGTTCGACGGGTTCCACTGGATGCGCTGTACTTCCATGCCCGTGAAGATCATGTGCATCTGGTTCAGCAACATCACCCACCTATGAGCCGCTCGTGTGCATTTCTAACGAATCTGAGGTAGGCGCCTACCGGGAGGAGTGGAGGTACCGGCTTGCTCGTCTCATCGACAGTCTCGTCCTGTATGTCCTCCTATTTCCCCACAAATCTTCGTCACCAATTTCCACTCATGCCAGTCGATGGGCTAATGTACCTTCTGCAGGTTGAGCGTGCGGTGGAAGAGCTCGTCGCAGTCAAAGAGCGCGATGACGCCGTTCGAGGAGCCCGCGACCAGCAGCGCGCCGTGAGAGTCAAATGCCATGCAGCTCGCGTAGAACTCGTCACAGTGGGAGACCAGTCGATTCGACTGCACGATTCGAAGCGCATCATCCGGCAGCGCGAGCGTGAGCGGGAGCACGCGGAACTGGGTCAGCGCCCAGCGCGCGAGGCGCTGCTCGGTCTGCTGCTTGCGTCGACGAGCCGTGCTGCACGGCACACTGCGAGCAAGCATCACAGCCCCGGCACCGAGCTCACGGCGATGCACTACCCGCGTGAGGTGTGTAGTGTTGAGCACACGTGGATCGTGTCGACGAGGAGGGGCGGGCGGCGCAAGCACCGTGACGTCCGTCGTCTCGGTCGAGGCCGCGTCGTCGCTCTCGTCGATCTCTTCGACGACATGGCGCACGTCGGAGCCTGCGGACTCGCCACATGGCTCACTTGGCGCGTGGGCCGGCCGCTTGCGCTCGAAAAACGCTGTGATCGGCCGTGTCGACGCCGCGACAGCCGCGCGCTTGCGCTTCGTCGCTGGCCCCATTCCTGACCGGAGCAAGCTTCCACTTCCCGCCAAAACACACAATGAGGAGCTCCCCCATCCCTCGCTATAGTGACTTACCTCGTCCCGCGTGATGGGGAGTTCCCGCTCGAATGCTATATTGAAGTAGGTGCATTAGTGACATCGAACATGGGACAAGGGAAAGAAGCCAGGCGGCCTGGGATCTCTCGACCGGCCTGCGATGCCGTGATGGGACCGCGGCGCTTGATGGGCATCGTGCCGCCACGGGCGATGGCCGTTCCGCCCGCTCCGTCACGTCTCCCGTCAAAACGATGATGGAGGCAGTGCGGAGACGACTGAAGTTGACGCGACGTGATGGAGGCGCCGCCCGCACGCCCAAGACCGCGAGTGGACCGACCGTCGCGACGCCATTCGTGGACCGCCTGAGCGACACGATGCAGACCGGCGCGTTACCGTTCAAGCGGCTGTTCGAGCGCGTCAAGGGACGGCTCGCACCGACCAAGACGCCGCGCGACGTGGCCTACAGCATGGCCTCAACGGCGCGGACGACCACACGCACGACGACGCTGCAATACCGCGACACGGACCCGACTGCGGCGGCCCTGAAGGCTCGTTTGGAAAGCCTCAAGTTTTGTATCTGGCGTGGTGGCGCGTGTGGCTGGGTCGTGCAACGGCGGTACTTGTACGACGAAGCGCAGTTTGTGTGGGTCGTCTCGCACGTGACGAGTGTGGCGGCGTGGGAAGACGACGGAATCCGCCCGGGCGACGTACTCGAGACGATCAACGGCGAGTCGCTCGCGTGCGTCACGCGGGAAGAAGAAGTGCGCGCGCGGCTGCGGGCCGCACCTGCGGGCACGACACTGCGGTTCCGAGTGCGCGGTGCATTTGATCGGTGTCGCGTCCAGCGGTTCTTTGTCGTCGTGGATGGGCAGCCCATTGGCGCGTCGATCGCTGCCGACGGAGTGGATGCCGTACCGGTCGTGATCCACGTGCCGTCGCAAGAGAACTGCGGCGTGCAGACCAAGGCACGGCGAGGCGACGTGTTAATCGAAGTGAACGGCGAAAGCGTGATCGGGTGGGGCATGCACGCGGTGATCGCACTTGTTGAGCAGAGCCGACCGCACTTGACGTTTACGTTCCAGCGATGGATGCACACGGACTGTGGTCCGCGGTGTCGCGACGGTGCACGCATGGTCCCGACGACGCGTCGGCCGTCGGCCAAGCTCTTGCTTTCCCGGGGTTCATCGGTCGTGGGGTCGTGGCATTTGCGCAGGAGCGGGGATGAGTTTCACGACTTTGGCGACGACGACTGCGAGGACGAAGACGCCCTCGCGGATGAGAACAAGGTGGCCGTGATCGTGTGGAAATCGGGGCCGCTGGGGCTGTCGCTCGTGAAGGACGAAGATGCACATATGCCAGCGGTGAGTCGACTGACAGGCAAGGGGGCTGTTCGGGGCATCGAGAAACTGCGGCCCGGGTTCCATTTAGCGTCCGTGAATGGACATCCGACCCATCGAAGATCGTTCCGCGAGGTGTTGAGCGATCTCCAGCACTTTAGAAAGCCCGTATGGCTCGTCTTTCTCCCACCACAAATGCGCGTGTCAATGTATTCGGCGAGCTCTCGGGATACGAGTGCGAAACGATCGAGCTACCATCGAGGATCATCGTCGTCGTCGCTGCTGTCAGTGAACGAGTCGTGGGGTCTTCGTTCAACGGCACGGTTCACGACCACAGTCGCGACGACCTATGAATCGGAGGATGAGTGATTGGATAGCATTTCTTATTGCATTTTTGTCATCGACGCGCAAGATCAGTCTCCCTATCACTTGATTGTTCTCCATGGCATTTTGATGTTGCTCATTGTAACTGCTTGGATGAGTGGAACTCGAACGGATGGTGCAGATCGCTAAGCCCCAACAAACAACGTAATGAGTTCAAAGTTAATGGTGTGTTGTTACATGCTACTACGTAGTACTGTACGTTTGCCGCCAGGTATGACGGCGAGAGGTACCTAAAGGGTGTGCAGTCGCCACACGTGAGTTGTCGACGCGAAGAACGGACAATAAATACGTCGACTTGGATACATCTTCATCGCCAGGTGAGCGAGCGTCGCGTATATGGCCAGAATGCGCTTACCAAGTCGGCGCAGCGCGGTCCTTGGCGTTCCAGTGGAACAAGATGACGTCTTCCTTGAGCTTGACGAGGTCGTTGTTGCAGCGAGCAAGCGTGTGCACGGCACTGCTATTTTCTTTCAGCTCTGTGCGGAGTAACCGTTGCGTCTGCACGATCTCCACCTGCGTGATCGCTGGAATATCACTGACAGGAACGAACACTACTTCGGTCGTTGAGCTCTCACGAGCCTCTTGGTAGAAGCCAAGCAGGTTCATGGACGAGTCGAAGGCGGGGAAACCGATCGCATTCGTCGCGTTCAGAGTGATCATTCGGGCCAGCACGTAAAAGACCTGCATCTCGATGGCCTCCGCAACTTGACTGTTGGGTCCATGAGATTGGTTCGCCATGTTCTGAAAATACATTTGCGATGACTCATTGCCTTCTTGATCCTCGAGCGAGCGCATAAACTCCGACAGACCACCCGAGTTGGCACGCATCAGAACTGGAGTTTCCATTCCGTTCATCATGTCCGTGAGGCCACGCGTGAGCGTGGGTGGAGTGCTCGACGTCGAGATGGCGTTGGTCATGGCGAAGTGTCCGGCGGACGAACTTGATCCCATAGCCTGGCTCATCATCATTGCCGAGGCATTTGTCAACATGTGCTGCGGTGTCGAAGGGTCGGTCAAGCCAAGGTGTTGCGGGCTCACAAGCGAAGGGCCGTTGCTACCGTTCACCTCATTCATACTCTTGGCATTCTTGTGGGCAGCCAGAATAGCTGGGAATTGCTCGATGGACTTGAGCACATAATCCAAATGGCCCATCGTGTCGGTCGCGTAAGCGAGCAAGAGATTGGCGATAAGACACTTGGTGTCATGCTGGGCCGTCTCATACGTCATGACATCTTTGTATCTCCAGCAAGCGGGGCACCGGTAGATTGGTCGCTCTGGGTCGGCGGTGCCGTCACTCTTGGACTCATACCCCACAGTCTGCCACTCCAATTGGTGTAGTCCATTCACCACTGCGCCGGTCCACGACAGAATGCTTTCCATCGAACCGGTGAGAGTGGTGGCCTTCGGTCCACCAGCTTGGCCTGACCCCGTCGATGGAGAGAGGCGCATACGTTTCGACTCTCGCTCATCAGTGGGGAAGCTGTTCAACGACGACAGGTTTGCTTCCGTGTCCGGGTTGGAGGAAGGAGACGAAGTAGCGGACGCTGGGTTGGATGCACCAGCGATGATGTGGTGAGTGATCGACATTGCTGGGTTCTTGAGGGGCCTTCTCTTGTTTCTCTTCGATCTTACCGAGATTGTCGAGCTCAAATCGTACGCAACGTCGAAGTTCATTGGTGACTGAGCCGTGTCAGCCTCCACCTTTAGTCGGAATGCCTGTCCTTGGTGGTTCTTGGACACATCCTCGATTCGAAGCTTAAGCTGCGCACGACCCGAGTTGTCGATAAGACGTTGACAATCCGGGGACATTTTCAATATATCCTGCTTCAGCACAGGGTGCTCGTTCTCGTAGAGCAGCGTCACACGAAGAGGCACTTGCCGGTTCTGCACACGCTCGCCCTTTTCGTTGACCAACCAAATTGGCAGCGTCATGCACTTGTCGCGACCACCTTCATCCTTGTACCAAAGGTCGGGCAGATTCTCTTGGATGACGAGACGGTGTTGGATCACAGTCATCTCCGTGGTCACCGCAGGAACGACGTTGAGATCCGAGCCAGCGTGCTTGGCCGCCGAGATGTGGACGACAAACTTGCGGTTGCCCATGGCCATCGAGCACTCTGAGATACGCAGACGAAGCTTGCAGATACCGTCGCCCTGCACGATCGGCTTGGTCGAGGGGTCAATGTGCAGAATCTGTTTCTCAATCGGTAACATCTTGTCCGCCGAGTAGAGCTCGACATTGAGCGGTACATTGATGCTGCACACGCACACTCCATTAGTTAACGTTCCCTTTTCCCACATCCATCTATAGAACCACGCACCCCGACTTGAGATGATCGGAGGGGTCGACCATGTACACTGTGAGGTCAAATGGGTGGTCCCGGAACGGAAACTTTGGTGGGTTCGGCTGGATCTTGAGGCGAAGCTGCACCATTCACGCATCGCTATCGTCAACACCAGACCTGCCCACCCATCAAAACCACGCACTCCACGTACACGTTCCGAGTATCCATCCGCGTCGCTGTCGAGTGCATTGCCCGCACTCGTCGTCGTCGCGGTCGTTGCCATTGCTCCTTTCGGATACGTCTCTGTCATCAGCATCGAGCGCTCGCTCTGTGTGTCTTAGTCGCTCGCTCGTCGTCGCGTGGAGAAGGCAACGTAGCGTCTCCACAGAATGGATGCTCGTTCCGCTTGAGCTCACAAACGCAGGTGGAAGGCGTGTTCCGACCGAGTTCCGCTGGCGGCTTTGCGCTTGGGGGGCTGTGCGCGCGTTGCGGAATGGAAGAACCGCGCACCTTTCCGTCGATCTTAGTCCGTCGCCTCCGTGCGAGCGGCGTGGTTGAGAAGTGGAGAACTGGGGAAGGTCACGTGGGCCGAGGCGCGTTCCGCGGGCGCCTTCGTCGCGAGCTGCGGGCGGTTTCCGGGCTTCTTCGGATCTGGGCACCCATGGAACGAAACACGCGGGGCTGTGGGGTGAGGTTTTTCAGCACAAGGGACACCGTGGGACGCGAGGTTTTTATCAGTTTTCTTGTGGTGGAGTGGTTGCCACTGGGTGGGATGCATGACGACTTGGTGACTTTTTGTCTTTTCGGTCCAGAAAAACCTTCGTTTTTTTTTTCAGCCACACCAAACGCAGGGGGATGATGATGGGGACGGTTTCCGTGTTGAGTTTATTTTTGCTGGACCAAGGGTCCTTCGCTGAACGCGGGGCGAAGTTTCTTCCACGGGTGCGGATGGAAGGAAATGAGGAAAGAAAACTGGAACGCAGTCCAGTTTCTTCTGCAAAGATCGTCTGTTGTAGCCACCCATCGGTCACGCGGCAATATGGGACTCCCTGGATGGCGAGCGGGTGGCGAGTGGCTTTACACAATCCAGGGCAGGCGTCGTACGGTATATAGAAGCCCAAGGAGGGACCAAACTGTGGTCGGATAATGGCCGTGCTGCGGTGCTTGGCCCGGCCGCTGGGCTGTTCTGGATTGACGCCATGGAAGAAATGCCTCTCCACCTGTCGAAGGGCAACCAGCTTATGTGTGGACGAACGGGAAGATCACGTCCCCCCAAAGCTCGTCATCGCAGCTGTTGCTGCAGCTCCTACAAACTGAAGGTGTCGAGACGTTGAGTCCGGCCAGTGCGAGAGTTCTCATTTGCAGTGTCACAGGTGATCCCGAGTCGCGCCAGAAACGCTCGTGCAGGGTGGGCCCCGTTCTGGGTACGCGAGAGGGGACGCGCACTGTGGACCGCAGCGGCCGCCATTCTTGACGGTTCTATTCTCACAGAAGGTCGCGACGCGCGAGGTGGAAGCGAATCATCCCACACAACTTCGACGTGGACGGATGGGATCCGAGATTCTCTCAGAAGTGATGCAGCTAAATTCGATTCGGTTGACACACTAGGTTCGCATCGGGTGAGAGACAGGTCTTCGAACTGGGAGTGTTGGTCACGTTGGAAAAATGGCGGGAAGCCTGACCACTTCTCCCTCCATCAACCAGTCCGAAGCAGATTGCTGGTGAAGCGGACACGCGTGTCGCTGGGAACGAGCGGCGCGTGCGCAGGGAAACCCACATACTAGAGATTCATGAGTCGCGAGGCGAGCAAGAAGGCGGCCAAGGAGCTGCTCGCCATGTGCGAGAAAGAGGGCGTCAAAGTCCCGACGGTGAGCAAGCACGTGTGGATGCCGGGGGGATGAACTGGGTCAGGGTATGCTGATGGTGTGAGTGTGTACGACTAGAACCCTGTGAACGCCATGGTTGAGGCGGGTACGATGCTCAACGCGACCAAGGAGGATGTGAGTGTGTGCGGTCGCTTGTGCGGGTTCTTGTGCGTCTGACAACGATTACTATTGCCATGATTGTGTGTAAAGGGCGAGTTCCAGCTCGAGAAGGCGCTCAAGGTACGCGTCATCGTCGTTATGTGTACTTGTTGTCATCCAACAGCCGCACTGATGGATGCTTTATAACTACTGCAGGAAATGATTGCCAAATTTGGTCAGAAGGTTGTCGAGACCAAGAAGCGCAAGGCACCCGCGAAGAAGGAGAAGAAGGAGGAGGCCGACGATGATGATGAAGACGCAAAGCCGAAGAAGAAACGCGCGACAAAGAAGGCGAAGACGGATGAGGACGACGAGGACAATTCGGACTCGGAGAAGAAGCCCAAGGTCCGTGCGAAGCCGACTGCGGCGTGTGAAGACAACCAAGCTCTCGCAGATGCGTTCGCTGAGCTGTCGGGCTTTGAGTTCAAGCGCGGCGAGAAGTTCAAGGGAGGCACATGGTCCAAGGTGGCAAAGGCCATCCGCGATCACGACACCAAGATCTCGACGGGGAAAGAAGCACAGAAACTCAAGGGTATCGGCAAGTCGGCCGCGGCTAAGATTGATGAATTTCTCGAGACTGGCACGCTGGCGACCCTGGAGGAATACCGCGCTGGCAACATGTAAATAAACGGCTTACTGATCCAACTCGCATTTTCCCACTGTATGCTGGTCCAGCATGCAGCTGGCTGATGAGCATTGCTGGATCCATTATGTTGCTTGTCTCTCTTTATGTTGCGCCAACTTCACAGTGCGATCAACGTCAACTTCGACCATGATGGATGGGTGGGCTACGCACGAATCCAAAACCCGTCAACCCGTAGCCATTTCAAGAGTTTACCCATGGGTCTCTTATCTCATACAAAAATGTAGATAAACCGTCTTGGTTGAAGGTTTGGCAGGTTCAGAATGAGTCTAAGCCCGCCAACTTTGCAGTTCCGGAAAGTCGGCGGCTTTTTTATTGTCAGGAGCAATCATCGAACCAAGGTTTCCGACAGACGAAAGAGGAAATCCGGAACGGCAACCAACGCGACGAGGCGACCCCACACGTGCGCTTGCTCTGCCGTCTTCGATCTCTCGCCCGGTGCGCATCCGCCCGCGACGACGCCCCCACCACGCGACGCGCCGGAACGAGTACTGTCGCTTCCGTGAAACGCGTCCGCGTCGGTTCAGATCCGGCGGGAAGAGACCACCCCGTGAGAGGCAGGTATCGTCTGTTGTTGCCGTTGCGTTTTTTGGTGGGCAACGACCTCCACCACTGCGTTGGAAGTAACCTCACACTCGTTGGTGTGTGCTAGGGACCCTGCGCTGCTCCCTCTCGACTACGGTGGGCGGAAACGCGAAGCGCCGCACGAGAAGAGCCACTCGACTGCGACAAGGTCGGGAAGTGAGGCCAGACAAACACGGAAGTGACGCCAGGTCGCAAGCGCCAAATTAGGCTTGGTGTTGACCACGACACGCGCGATTGAAGAAGGCGAGAAGAAATTCAGCGGTGCATTGTCTGTTGCGCGTGCCTTGAGAGAACAGCATGAAGAGAGGCGAGGTCGCTGTGGAGAATTCACCGTACACTCTTCGGGACCTCAAGAGTGGTAAGTTCAAGACCCGTCGTGCAATGGCGACTTTCGGTTCGCCCTCGCATTGCGCGAAGCAAGTGAAGCCACCACTCGCACCTGCGGCGTACCAGCCACAATTGCTTGCTTCACCTCACACCCCAAGTCGACCACCGTCATTTCCGGAGCTGCAGTCGTTTACTGCAATCCAGCCCCGCGCGCCTTACCATCAGCATGAAGTTAACACAGCACCTGTGAACCCAGGCGCGGCCTACCATCCTCGGCATCTGCATGTGCATCCTCCTCTCCCGCCTCCAGTGGAGCAAGTTAGCGGCCTCGAACAGCACCTCAGAGCGACTCAACCCCCAGTATCGCTACCTGTGCAATTACAAGCATCTGCAAACGTGAGTGTCTCACGCACGCGACCAAAGCGTGGTATTTGCTTGCGCTTTGCACGTGGAACCTGCCCGTATGGCTCGTCTTGCAAATTCTTACACGAAGAAGCTGCAATCTGTCCTTTTCCTCAAAGGTGAGCTTATGTGGATCCTGTATGAGCTGGTCGATTCTTAGATTCTGATTCTTTTTCAGTGCACCTGTGCCGGTTGTCGCAGAACAACATACCTCGGCGTCGTCAGATCACTTGACGAGCAAGCAATTGGCCATCCCAAGCTCGTTGTACGTTGTTTGATCTCCTAGACTTGTGATCGCGCAGATGTCACTGACCGAAGGCTGTCGTCCTTGCAGACACGGTTCCAACTTTCCATCCTTGTCGGCAGATGCTGGTGTGATCGAGAATGGAAGCAATCATGGATCAACACGTTGTGAGCAGTCCGATTCGTCAACTTCGCCAAAGCTTGTATTCCGTGATGCAGTCTTGCAACACACTCGGAAAATGACCGACGTGAAACCTCGCCAGACACCAACCCTTACTACGTCTGGAGGCTTTGAGCATGGGAAGTTCCTAGAAAGCAGCGATGGAATGATCTGCTCAAGTAGCCAGACTCTCAAGGGTGTGTCATATCAGGCAGACCATGCACGAATACATTCTGAGCGCACTCACCAAGATCAAAGTGGAGACTTGGTCTGGCGAGCGGAAGATCCTGTACAAGCCACAGTCAACAAACAGCCACGTCGAGATCGTCAGATCCATACTTCGTCCCATCACTCAGATCAGTTTTACCACTACCAGCATTCGCACCCAGTACTTCCGCAAAGTGGTCAGTCAGGATATTCGCTTCAGCATGTGCCGTTGGTCAGTCGAGGTGGCAGATGCATGAAATCTGATGAGGCGCACAATAGGTACGTGGGTAATCATCTATGTTTCGGGATGATTTTAACATTCCGTGTCAAGTAGCCGCTGCATCTTGGACAGAGAGGCGAGTGAAATTGTGAGGCAAATTGATTTGAGACTCCAAGAACTGGTCCAACTTCAGCAGTTAGCCTTGACGAAGCTGCAAGAAGTGGTTACAAGCATCTGGAGTGACGCAGCGATCGGCATTTATGGATCAAGCTTCACACGGCTAGCTCTACCTTACAGTGATATCGACTGTGTATTGAGTGCACCGTCGGTGATGGACGACCAGCCTGCAGAGCTACTAAGAAGACTTGAGTTTGAGCTGCGCAGACAACCATGGACCCGCCGTATTGAGTTGCTTGGAAGAGCAAAAATCCCGGTGCTGAAGATTGTATTCGCCCAGTCGCCAACGGCAGAAGTGATGCTGGATTTGACTTGCGCTCACTCACCTGGACACAGCGGATTAAGTGCGAGAGAGATTATTTATTCTTATCAAGTCGAGATGCCAGCGCTTCGACCTCTCGTCTTGATTATGAAGAGCCATATTCAGCGTCGTGGTATGCATGCTTGCTGATAGATTTGGCTTGCGGGATGGCACTACTGACCATCGATGCCACTCTCAGGTTTGAATAGTGCTTACACGGGTGGTCTGTCATCGTATGGACTTGTGTTGCTGGTCATCCGCTTCCTTCAGGTATGTCAATGAAAAATACTCCCCTGACGCGCCTCAATGTTTACCATCAAGAAATAGGCATGTGGTGAGAAGCATCATCTAACCCAGGCACATAATGATGGGCACAAGGAAGGCTCGCTGGGCAACATTCATGCCAGCAAGGTCCATCCCCGACAGCACCAAATTTCAGCCCCTCCACTCGTATACGAGTTCGTGAGAGAGGGAATGCTCGGTTGGCGGGTTGGACTTGGACAACTGCTGCTGATGTGTCTCGAAACGTACGTCACCTTTGACTACCGTCGGTTTGGCATCACTGTTGAAGGCCGAGGGTACGTACTGGGCTCCTCTTGATGTGTTCGTGCTTCTAACACGATGTCCTGCAGGCAATACTTTCCGCTGTCTTCGGACAAGACTTTGCTCGACCCTGGCTCAGTGATCTCACCCTACATTGTTGATCCTGTTGAACCAACTCGCAGTATCGGCAACAGTTTTCGGATGCACGAAGTGAGTGGTTTAGATACTCGATGTTGAGTGCTGTATTTATCCCACGGGGTTACAATGACACAGGTCGTACAAGCTTGGTACGAGCTCTACCAACAGTTGGCCAACGGCGTGCCTCTCGAGGATGCGCTCAGCATTAGCGCACGCACCACAGTGTCCGCGTGATATGAGAGCAGTCTCGAATTTCAACGCAAGCAAGCCAAAACAAGACATAGGCGGTTATAGTATGCAACGGCTACTCCAGCAGTGGGACAAGTCCGCGGCTCTCTTGTCGCGTGAGCGAGCAGGCCACCATTTCGCAGATGTTTGTTTGTCCTGAACCTGTGGAGCCGTTTGAGCCACGTTGCCACACCTCTACGTGGTGAGCCGAATTTTGAGACTCCGGTTGCTTTTGATACAGCTTGACAACTATCTAACGACCCAGACACAAAGAATCCATGCTACATCGTGATACCATGGTTATGAATGATAAAAAAACACACACACAAACACACAGAGACAGCACGGCTGTCAACGTTTTCTAATTGCCATTTGTCTGCCCTGACAGGGATCGATAGACCCCACCTACTCCGTCTACCAATGGGGATTAGAACTCAAGCTCGCGCACACGCATGTATTCCGCAATCTGCTCATCCGTCACCGCTGCACGACGTGCCTGCATATCGAGCGCAAACTCGGTCATCACATCGATCAGCTTCTGCTTGACCTCTCCCGACATCATACGGCCACTGCCGTACTCGCGCGCGATATGAGCAAGCTCCTCGTCATCTTCGAGCATGAATGACAAGTACTGGTACGGAATGTCCACGTCGAGGTTGGCACCGTACTTCTCATGGTCAGCCTTCGTTTCGCCACCACCACTATGACATCAAACAAACGGAGAAGATTAGGATCATGCGGCTCGACCGATTGCAAGTGGTGGTAAGACGCACCTGAACGCGTACTTCTTGACCTTATTGGCAATCTCCTCAGGCGAGTCAGATATGTAGATAGTCGTGCTGGCCTTGCTGGCGCTCATCTTCGTCGTGCTACCCTGAAGAGCCGGGAAGAACTTGGAGTGGATAAGTGCGGGTTTCACGTAGCCGATGCGCGGGGCAACATCTCGCGTCATGCGGAAGTACGGATCCTGATCAATCGCCTGTGGGATGAGGCATCGCAGATCTGTCTTTCCGCGAAGCGGAATAGGAAAGGTCTGCGGGAACGACGGCACAGCCTGAACTGCAGGGAACGCTGACTTGCCGATGTTGTCCGACCCGGTAAAGCCGAAAATTCCGCGCACCTGGTTGTACGTCACGCACTTTTGCACCTTGAGGATCTGTGGGTACATGTGGCCAATGTACTCCGTGTCCGCAAAGATGAACGTCTTCTTGACGTCAAACCCACAGGCGATGATATCCTTGGCATTCTCCATCATCATTACGCGGCTTTCTTCCAACGTTTGGTCCTTGAACAAGAACTTCTCGTCGTCCGTGAGCTGGATGACAAGCGGCACGTCAAAGACCTTTTGCAGCCACACCGTGAACGTGAACGGGATCAAGTGACCCATGTGGAGGCTGCCCGAGGACGGCCCACGGCCCGTGTAGAGATAGAACTTCTCGCCCTTCTCGTATGCGTCAAGCAGCAGGTTCAGATCGCGGTGCGAGAAAAAATAGCCACGGCGCAGGTAGCGGTGCGCGCGGTGGCCCGTGAGCTTTTCGATACGGTCGATAAGCGCCTGATCAATCTTGGAGCAACCGAACGAATCGATCAGCTTGTCATAGTCGACGCCGTTCTCGGCCTCCACGTCCCAAGGGGTCACCACCTGTCCATCGCTATTGCCCGAGCTCGCGACCTTGTGGTGGAACTCGGCCTGACGCACAAGCAGCTCCGTGGCCGTGGGCAGCGGCGCACTCTCACTGGGCTTGGCACTCTCCGAGGGCTTGGCGGGCTTGGGCTTGGCCTGCTTGCCGGCATCGGCCTTTTTGCCTTCCTTCTTGGCCGCGGCCTCGGCCAGCTTCTTCTCCTTCTTGAGCTGGCTCTTGGACTTGCCCTCACCGTCGGCCGTGGCGACCGGCGCGTCGCTCTTGGCCTTGGGCTTGCTGGCAGGCTTGGGAGCCTCGTAGTCCTTGCCCATCTCGGCCTTGTACTGGGCCTTGAGCGCCAGCAGCTCCTCCACGAGCGCCTTGATCTTGCCGGCGTTCTGCGGGTCCTTGGCCTCTTTGAGCGCGCGGATCTCGTCGCCCTTGGCCACGATCGCTGCCTCCATTTTGGTCTCCTTCGGTCGAGTCGAGGTCCACGTGTGGGTTGGGGAAATGAAGGCTGCGAAGACAACCACAAAAGCACTTATGAACATCACTCATTGGCCGAAAATCAAAGCGATACGTCATCCAATTGGAGAAAACAAAATCCAAACAGGGGAAAAATCTTGTGCTGTTCAGGGAGTTGGTATTTACGGTTAGAGAGATCGCTTAGTTATGGATCCTACACCCATCCTGGGCCATGGTGATGGATGTGGCTGGACGGCTATCTACCACTGCGTCCAACGCTCGAGGATAAACGGCGTAAAGTACGTGATGAGCACGCTCGCGCCGGCGCGCAGCAGGCTCAAGTGGGCCTCGCGCACGACTTCGTCCATCGAATTGGTCGCGTTGCCATAGTCCGAGAGCATCTTGTACTCGCCCGAGACGATGTAGCACGCGACGGGCACCGACTGGCGGGCGGCAAAGCGCGCGACAATGTCGCCGTAAAAGAGCGACGGCTTGACGATCACAATGTCGGCCCCCTCGTGCAGGTCGCGTTCGAACGCGATCTCGGCGTGGCTCGTGCTGCCCACGGGGTGCTGGTAGCGCTTGCGGTCGCCCTTGAACGTCGACTCGACGGCGTCGCGGAACGGCGCGTACATGCACGAGGCCTTCTTGGACGTGTACGCCATGATCGACACGTGCGAAAAGCCATTCTCGTCAAACGCCTTGCGGATCTGGCCGATGCGGTTGTCCATCATGTCGGACGGGCACACCATGTGCGCACCGGCACGCGCGTACGACAGCGCGATGGTCGTGAGACGGTCAAGCGTGCCGGCGTTGTCGATGATCTCCTCGCCGTCCACCGAGCGCAGCAGCCCGCAGTGGCCGTGGTCCGTGTACTCGCACATGCACACATCGCACGACACGAGCAGCTCGGGCAGCTGCTCGCGGATCACCTTGGTGCAGGCAATCACGGGCGTGTGGTCGGCATCCGCGAGCGAGCCGTGCGCGTCTTTGTCCTCGACCACACCAAAGAGCATGACCGAACGCAGCCCCTTGGTCTGCTGCGCGCGCAGGTGCGCGACAAGCGTCGAGAACGAGCCGTCGGCCTGCTGGCCCCACTGCTTCTCGGGCTCGAGTCCGCGGATCACGCGGTCCTCGTGGCCAGGGGTCGAAAATACGCATATTAAATATAGGGCCAGCATCACCAGGAATACATAATGCACACAGAGTCTGAGAACCATGGAATACATTATGCAGAATATGCACGAATATGCAAATATTCGTACACTAACTTTCGAGA